>JANTPZ010005085.1:0-14270 GCA_025593235.1 Vachellia pachyceras | reverse complement strand
CAAAATCTGAAAGGCGCAACATCAAAGACAAATTTAATAGCTTCATCAAATATGGACAAGAAAGCAACCGAATAGAACAGTGCAAACTCAAAGCAAAGTTAATTAAATTCTAATCGCATTCAGTAAAATAAACTAACTGTTTGTCCAAACTCCAAACAAAAGTAGATATTCATTTCAGATGCTTCAGTACAAGAAAGGAGTGTCAGATCAACTGGCAGTGCAAATCCTGCTCACAGTTTCTCTGGAGGATAGAGCTCAAGTGTTTTTGCTCATATAGCTTTGTTTACTTTTGGTTCTCTAAGGATGCTTCCATATTGTCCTCGTATCTATATTTGTTTCGAATCAGAAACAGTGAAGGTTCTTTAATCACTCAAGTTGTTTAGGTGAAAGAAAAGGCAACGAACAATTGAGGAAAAGCTCTTGGAGATAGAATCCACTTTACTAATCGCTAGTGAGCGAGCAAAGTTAAAGTAGCGTCATAACACTAAAAGTTAAACACGATAGTTTCCTCTTAGTTGTAGGGAAGTTTGTCTGTCTTCAATCTCTTCACTGTGCTTGAAAAGTCCAGTTTTATGAAAAGTGAAGGGCTCAAAACAAAAGAATCAAATTGGTACAATAATGGGGTCCCTCATACACCCCCATCCAGAAACTTGACCATAATGACCTTAATCCCCTTAATCAGGAGATAATCCCACCTATAACTTTGGTTTTTCTTTTTCCAAATAGTATTAACGAAGAAGGGGTCCAAGTACCTCGCCTCTATCAAAAGTAATTAGGAAAAGCTTGGGATATTAATTAAACAAACAATGAACTAAGCGATACAAGTCTGAGGCCCCACCATTAATCTGCGCCCAGAAAAATGAAATACACCAGATTGGCGTCTTTACGAGTAATTTAATATTTGGAATTTTTAACCCCACAAAACAGAAGGACTGTGCTTTCAATATAAACATGTCAGACAGACTCTTAATCAAACAATGGGTACGGGTGAATTAATTCAAATAATGGATCGAAACTACATGTTCCTTATGAGTTCTTGGATGGAGAACTTCAAATTAGGAATGGGAAAACGCAATACCCTCCCCAAATTTGAGCTCTGATGCATCTTCGTCGTCGTATCTGGACATCACGAATGCGACAAAAGTAGGATTCTCGATTGATTCAAAAAGGGTTATTCTGGCGCTGAGGGGTGGGTCGTTGTTTATTTCTAGGGAGGAAATTAGGTCTTATTTGGTTTTCAAGATAAATGAATGGAATTTGGGGAGGAAGTTTTCAAAATTATGGCTCCGTCTGTTTTACCATTTTTTCCAATGGATACGCTTATCGAGACAATTTTCCTCTCACATAAACTACCTCGGAATCTGTGTCCGTTTTCCTAGCGGGCTATCCAAACGGAGCCTATATTGATTATTGATGATTAACCAATGTTAAAGTTAATTAACTTTAAAAAAATATTACCCAAATTCCTATTAAACCCTAATTTGTTTTTGAGTAAATGAAGCTATATTATAGATAAATTATAGTACTTGTATAGTCATTGTAACCAATTTCACTATCATTTTCTGTCATGATAAAAATTTAAATGATTTTATTTCAAATGATCTATCATTTTACACAGTACAAATTTCTTGAGACATTTGAAATTCTCCATTTTAAAGGACTAAATCTAAGCGCATCCTTTCTCAAATCAATGCATGCCATCATTGTGCTTGTTTGGAGATTATTTATTCCCAATGGTACACGTAATTCAAGATAAAATTATCTTTAAATCCATAAAAACTATCTCGAAATTTATAAAAACCATCTCAAAATCTGTAAATTTTTCTTGGATTCCGTAAATTCTTTTCAAAATTTGTAAACTTTTTTCTCCCAACGGATTCCCAAACACCCACATTATTCAATCTTCAATGCTTAAGATTTAAGGTTGAAAGGTACAATCTCGGCACTTATAAATCACCTTCCTAAAAACTATCTCTAAATGGTACACGTAAATCAAGATAAAATCATCTTTAAATCCATAAAAACTATCTCGAAATCTGTAAATTTTTTTTGGATTCCGTAATTTCTTTTCAAAATTTGTAAACTCGTTTCTCTCAAAGGATTTCCAAACACGCACATTATTCAATCTTCAATGCTTAAGATTTGAGGTTGAAAGGTACAATCTCGGCACTTATAAATCACCTTCCTAAGTGTAAATTAAAGATCCTATCTTTTATATTTTACCCATCAACTCCCCAACTCCCTTATTGTTAAAACTTACGGTTTTAGCAAATCACAATTTTTTTTATCATATCATATAATTAAAAAAAACACACTTACCATTTAACAAGTGGTTTTAGATATGTTATACTTTTTATTTAAAAAAGAGACCCTCAAATAAATATTTTTATTTATTTTATGTTTTTAAATGTTTAAAATTATATGTCAACTTTAATCTCGGAAGAATGACAGGAAAATAATCATTGAATTTTTCAAATCACATTTGTTGTCATGAATAAAAGAAAATACAAATAGGTAACTATTAGCAAATGGAGTTTTGAGAATGATGCGAATCAGCAAGCCACCTCTTTGAGTTCAAGTGATCAATTGCAAATTCAGGTCCAATCACAAGAGCAAGGTTCAAAAAGATTAGAGAAGCATTAAATGGGCTAGTGCAGAAGACCTGGATAAAACAAATGACAATTGATCAAATTTGGATGAAAAAACTAAAAAGTCACTAATTTCATTTGAGATAACAATGGAGTTGGGAATCAAGTTTTTGGCTTAGAGACTTGAAACTAAAGATCTTCGGTCAAGTACTTCATATGTAAGGACTTATTTGGGTCTAAATTAGTACATTTTGGGCTTTAACTAATTATAATATTTTATGGGTTTTATTTATATGAAAATTTATTATTAGTTGTCAAATTGTACTTTTGAATTTCCTTTTTTTAAGATTTTCCTTTTTTAAATTAGAATTTAATATTTTGCATATACTGCAAATTAGGTAAATTTTGAGTTTCCAATTTTTAATTATAATTTAATATTTGCATTTACTACAAATTAGATTAGATTTGTGAGTTTCTTTTAAATACTTTATACCGTTTCTTTTGACAGCAGACATGGATTTTGAATGAAAATTTACATTTTTACGTACTTTGAGAGCATCTCTCTAGAGTTCTTCTTAGAACTAACAGACTTATTAAGGTTTGATCAGTCTTGTGTATTCTTCCAACAACTAGGGTCATTGTTCTTCTCTATTTAATGGTTCAAGTGAATCGTCGATCTTTGTTTAGCATTCTTGGGGTGTATATATTTCATATTGACTGTAGATTCTTGGGATCTTTTCCTAGTGAGTTCGCACAAGAAAATTCGTAGGAAAAGACAAAAAGCACCTTATATATAAAAAAAATGAATAAGGCACCCTCACCGGCCACTAGAGCTCCCTTAGTGTTAAAATTTAGGTTTTAGCAAATTACAATTTTTATTATATCATATAATTAAAAAAATACACTTACCATTTAACATGTGATTTTAGATATATTATACATTTTATTTTAAAAATAGACCCTCTTTGAGAATTTACAGGAAAAGATGAAAATGTCCCTCATATATAAAAAACAAAGAATGAGGAACCCTTGTTGGCTACCGAGCTCCGACGCTGACGACTATTTTTGGGCACCATTGCAAAATTTTTTTATTTAAATTAATGAGAGCCAAGGTGTTGAATGCAGGATATAATCCCACCCTACCTTGATTCCCCTAAAGTTTGGTAACCATTGGGCTACCAAGCCACTTTATGCATGCAAATTTATAACACATGTAACCAAATAACGTTTTACTCAATGACAATTCTTATAATGTGAATGACAAAATTTGTGAATGTATTGACAACTTCAATAGTAGTGTTTACCACAAGAACTCGACAAAGTTGTCATTACGTTTATCAGAGTTGTTAATACCATATAAAAAGTTGTTAATCAACTCAACGAAGTAATAGATGCATCACAATAGAAAAATTGTCAGTAACATAAGAATAGTTATCAATCCCTTTGCAAAATTTGTCAATCTGTTAAAAAATTTGGTTTTCCAAGACTCGATATAACAACATAGGTATCTTAAAGGAGATGTTGTGGAAAGTATAAAAAATTTGACATTTCATTTGTTAGAGTTGTCAATACCATAGAAAAGTTATGAAACAACTCAACAGATTAATAAAGGCATCACAACGGAAATGTTGACAATAGCATAAGAACACTTGTCAATCCCTTTGCATGGATTTTGACAACTTTTGCAAAGGGATTAACATGTGTTTTATGTTACTGACAACTTTTCTACTATAGTGCCTTTGTTGCTCGTTGAGTTGGTCGATAACTTTTTGTTTAATATTGACAACTCCTTGGAGTTGTTTTAGTAAATGTTACTATTGAAGTCGTTAATACTTTTACAAATGTTGTCATTCTATGACAAGAGTTGATACTAAGTAAAACATTACTTTGTTACATGTATTATATATTTGCATGGATTATATTATCAAAGTGGTTTGGTGGCCTAATGATCACTAAACTTTTGGAGAACCAGGTGGGGTGGGATTTGATTGCACCCCACCACCTTAGCTCCTATTTAATTTAAATAAAAAATTTTTGCTATGGTGCCTGAAAACAGTCACCGGCTAGGAATGCTCATTCAATGGGCGGGGAAGCAATATGCTAGGAAAATTCAATGGGCAACCCTATTTGGCTATACCTGTTGGGATATCTAGGTTAATAGAAGCAACAAAGTCTTTGGTACTGAAGAGGTAGATGACTATACTAATGCTCATTCTATCATGTTTCGAGCCTGTCTGGACCAGGAACTCAAAACCAGGTATGCTCTCTATCACACTACAAAAGGAAAAGTACAAACTAGAACCCATTTTGGATTCCATAAATTGGAAACGGATGCAGTTGTCCTTAGTTTTGGAAGATGTGGCTGTGGAGGGGTTATACTAGGAGATGAATATAGCTGGGAATGTGGATATAATTGTAAGCTCACTTCTGTTCCAATAGCAATTTCTGAAATAATAGGCATGATGCATGGGCTTTATTTATGTTGGAATAGAGGTATTCATAAAATAGAAGTAATGTCAGATTCCATTAAGGCGGTTAACCTGATGATAAGAGGATGCACCACGAATCACCCGTTTGAAGATATCGTAAATGAAGCTAGGCTTTTGTTAAATAGGAATTGGCAAGCCTATATAACCCATGTTCTGAGGGATGGAAACGCTACTGTAGATTATTTTGCTAAATTAGCTCACGACCTCGTAGGTAATTTTTGTATTTTTGAGAGCCCCCAACTCATTTAAATGAGGTTGGGGATGATGGGCGTAGGAATGTTGGAACCCCTGTTTGTTCGACTCTTTGACTATTAATGTTATCCAGTATCATTAAAAAAAATAGTCACCGGCCTCCGGAGCTTCCAAAAACACTCCCTTTTATTTATTAAGTGAGATAATATATAATAAAAAAATATCACCCACCTTCAAAATAAGAGTAAATTGATTTTTTTAAAATTAAGAAAGTTAAATAAATTATTTTAAATTATTTATATTTATCATTTTCTCCAAACTAATTTAATTTGCCTAATTTATACACTAATTCATAATTTAATAATACATGTAAATAAATTCTTTTTACACTTATTTAAGTAATGGTAAAAGCTTCTTTCTCAACCTACGTATGATTTAGTGTGTATATATATATATATAAGAAATATGATGTCCTGATTCGAAATATAAATACAAAACAGAGTCAAAAAATAGTCAATGATTTAACCGCGAAGTGGTGGTCCTGGTGGACGTTGTATGGTGGTTGTGGAAGTTCGGTCAAACTTTGATTCCCTTTCCCGTTTATCTGTTCATTGGCAAGCAAAGTAGTAATTACATCATACAGCGTACAAGTTCTTTTTTTATTTCATGTTCGCCGGATGAAACAAGGGGCGGAAAAATAGAGATTCGGTCAAAAAACGGAGTGGCGAAATACAGAAGTTGGGTGAAGCTGAAAGCCTGAAACAATTCAGAGGTTTCAGAGAGCCTCCGATGTTGCTTAGTGGTGGCTCTCGCACTTCGCATCATCTCCGAGAACGACACCTCCATTACCACTTAAGCTGCAGATTTCGTTACCACAGTTTCCAAATTGTTCAGCTTTCGTTTCCATCGCCTCTCAGTCCTTCTTGGCCATGTATTGAAGAGCAAAGCAGAATGTCTTCGTCTTCGTCTTCGTCGTCTTCTTATGCCAGCATCCCATCTGATTCTCCTCGAGAAATTCCTCCCGTTTTTTACTCTTTCAGGTTCTTGCTTCCTTATTATCATTTTTTTTGGCGTTGTAACATTCTGTCAAGTTTGTTTGTAGTTAAAGGAAAAGAAGTCGGGATGGATTCCTTTTCCTTTTGAAATTTGGTATGAAGCCGGTACATGATGCAACTACTTTCGAGTGATTTGTGCTATTTCCTTACTAATGACTGTTTATAACCGCATTCATTCTTTTGTGATCCGTGTGTAAATGACCCTCTAAGTAATTTACTTAACTTCTTAGCTAACTAACCTGTTATTATCTCCTACTATTCTATGATACTAAAAAAAATCCCTGTATCAATTATTTCCTTCCAAAAATTCCTTTCTCTTAAAGATTAGAGATGAAGAACTCTGGTGTACTTCTAATGAATAAATATTTGAGTCTTGTTACTTAGTTTTCATTTAACATTAGCAGAATGTATGTCACAAGAAGGTATTGATCCAGCGGCAACTTTCCTGATCATCAATCTCTGGTTGCCCAGTTCTTTCTTTTGTTTTCTGTTTTTTGTTGGCAGAGAAACAAGCTTCGTTAGATATGAATTACAAGAGAGCATGGACAACGCTGTACAAAAAACCCAGAAAGAGATGAGAAAATAGCTTCTTCTTCTTTTTTGTTGGGGGACGTAAACTTTACAAAATGCCAAAGCCCTTCAAAAGTTTAGTCCCTTACTATTCTATATTAGAGTTGCCAAAGCATTATTACAACTTTCAGTATTCCTTTCCAACCAAGTGCACCTAATTACAGCCAATACTGTTTGCCCATGGTCAGTTGCGTGCCTTTTAGGACACAATTAACAAAGGCTCTTCCTTCTCTTTTTGTTCATTCTCTCCTGAGATGGGTTTTTCATAATTGGCCTATTAATTCCTTGCGTGGGCGGAATGCGTATCCAGCCAATACTTAGTGAAAGATGGAAACTCAGAGGGAAAAGTATTGAAATGAATTTCAGAATGCGTAAGCAGCAGAGGCTTTGAACTGAGAAAGCACGGGGAGGAATGAGTTCTTACACATCATTAATGGTGGTTTCTTGTGCTCCACCTGATACATGTGTCATTACTTACTGCTTCTCTTAGATTAACCATCCTCACAGGAACTTCAACCGTTTTTTACTTAAAAATGAAAAAGAAATTGTGGGAAGCCCTCTGAAAAGACTGTTAATGGCATAATTGTCTGATACTTTCAGACATCGGCAAAACCATGTTTTTGAACTTTTCTTTGTACTGACAGCATTTTCTCGTTTCAAATTCGCTGGATGGTCAGTGCATCCTTTTCTGATAAAGGAAAAGTTACATTTTTGCAAATAATCAGGAAGAAATGCTCTTGGGCTCCAATTATGTCTAATACAGTTATAAATTACAATTATTCACCTGCTATCTATCTTCGAGGGAGACTGTTCTAGTATCCCCATAGCTTTGAGCCCTCATGTTGCTTGTTTAAATTTGAGAGAGGTTATTTGTATTAAGCTTTTGCATATGTGGCTGCTCATATTTGATGTTTATTGGCCATGAGCTATCTGATTACTGATCAAGTAATCAAAATTTACATGTTCACTGATTTTCCCATTTTGATTTGTATTGCATTTTATCCTTTCCTTTTTACCCTTCCTATCAATGTTATGATTCCTTTCGTTTTTGCAAAGCCAACAAGAGGATGATCAAGAAAATGGATCATCACCATTAGCAGGTTTGTAGTCACTTTCACTAAACTCCTCTTTTTTTGTGATTGAACAATATTTTAGCAAAGTTTCAATCGTATTATTGATATGAATAAGAATTACTGCAACTGTAGTTAGGTTTGCATGATATTTGTCATAGGAGCCTGCAGTCATCTCATGATTTGTAGGCAGAAGAGAAAAACAGTATGGCACAAAATCTTCAGATGTTGGTTTTTAATGCAGTTGTTTTTTTCTTCATATTACCAATAATTAGTAGCTATTTTTTCAATCTACTCACTATTAAACATTTTACTATTGTGGAAATATTTAAATACTTCACTACTTTTGATTCAGCATAATGATTTATATTGTGATAATTTTCAATGGTATCATAATTACCTCTATTTTAGGGAATTGTTTCTGTGATCACTTTTGTGATCTGTATTGAACTAGGGCAATCAAATACATAAGAAAGAGGAAATAATTTATTCCACTTTTTTTGGTTAGATTCTTCAATTATGGCTCAGTAGACATGGTTCTGTTAAACCTTCCTGACGAGTGTTTGGATTAGCTTATTTTAAATGATTTTACGGAGTTCCAGTTAAGTATGTGAGAAGAGCTTCATCTCGATTTATGTGAAAATACTTTTTTAAGTGCTTTTTGAGGTTTCCCACTCTAAGGTTTAAGCCAATATATGCATACTGTACTGCCTATTCACTTGTTACCAGAACAACAATAAGCCTTATTCGACTTTGGAGTAGGTTACACAAATAGACCTATTAGAACAAGGCTGCTCATTTGTTAGCTAAAACAAGCTTGGCCAAGCCTTGTGTTTTGAACTTCCATTTTTATTTTACTTGTTGGATTTTAATTGAAAAGAGAAGAGATGTGAGGGTGTGCACATAAACTTGGTATTGGTTGTAATGGTATTGATTCAAATGAACATTCTCCGTACTTTTAATGTTGGTCAAAGGACTATGATCCACTGAAATGACCCTTGAATTGGGTCTTAGCTTAAACTGTTTTTCCCCTTTTATTTCTCTCTTGAAGTAAATTTTACGAGTTAGTTAACTACATGAAATTGATCATGCTTGTGATTACTTTGTTCAAATGAAGCCCCCTGACCCATTGTAGTTGTCAGTTAGGTGAGTACTTTTGGTTGTCCCAGATTTAGGGTGGCTACATTACTGTTTTTGAGAAGAGCTGGAATCTGAAATTACAGTTATATGCAAATGATATTTCCGTTCTCCGCCTGCTGTCTATTGACTACATGATATATATATATATATAATGACTATCTTGATAAGATATTTATGAACCTATCGTGATCATTTCCAGGAGGAGTTGTAGCATTGGGGAAGTTTGATGCCTTGCACATTGGTCATCGGGAGCTTGCCATTCAAGCATCCAAGGCTGGGCCTCCATTTCTTTTATCATTTTCTGGAATGGCCAAAGTACTTGGCTGGGAACGAAGGTATGATCCAGTACAACATTCTGTCAATTCAGTTTGAAGGTTTCTCTTATCGGTTTATATAACTTGAAAAATATGATTGTTTGTTACAGTTGCAATTGAGAACAGGAAAATATGGAAGTACCCTCAACTTGGATCCATCTGCTTAGAATTGTCTTCACCTTGAAATCTTGATAATGAACTCCCTTGAACTTTCATTTGTATGCCTGTATCACCATTCTGTTAATAACCATGTTGAATAATTAGAAAAGTGCCACTTCAACAATAATAAAACCATGTGGCATCTGGCATTACAATATTAACATTCTTGTAATATTCATTCAAGCTGCATAAGAGCCCATGAAAAAAAAACAAAAAGGAGGAGGAGGAGCATGGGTTCCACTAAAATGCGTTTCATTAGCATCAAAATGTCTTCAACAACACAACAGAGATGACTCTTCAGTTCTCCAATTTTCCCCCTTTGATCCATCTGTGGTATTTTGGGGGGGGGGGTAGGAATGCCTCTTTATTCAATAATCTCCGCTTAGTAAATGTGTGGGTGTTTATATCTTTACCCATTGGTTGTTCTGTTCTAACTGTGCAACAGATTTACAACAAAGCCATGTAAGACTTACAATACAACTAAACCACGTAATGAACATTCTTACTATTGCTACAACTCTTGACACCTATCAGTCTGGACGTTCACCCTCTATACAATAACTCAGTATCTTCTCCAATCCATCACTTTCATGCTCCCAATTTATGATTTCTTCTCTCCTTCCTTCTATTAAAGAAACTTTCAGGTGGACACTGAGGCTTTCATCCAAAAAGTGTGCTGCCAAACTGATTTGTGTAGAAAAATTATTGCTGATATAGCTTGCTAGTTGCAAGCACAGAACAGCTGCTGTAACCATAGACTTGAACCCTTTAGTTCCTATTTTAATTCATTTTACAGGCTTTTGATGCCTATAGAGGGATGTATGGTTTTTACCTACAGAATCTTAACCTCACTTCATCTTTCTACATTTGTTTTTTCCCGTAATGCTGAAATTGCTACTGAGCCAGACTTCAAGGGTCATCTATAATCGTACCAATGCATCAGAGAAGTTAAGTTGAGAAGAATTTGTAAATTGGGAGCTTGAAAGTGATGGATTGGAGAAGGACGAGACAAAATTATTGAATGGAGGGTGAAGGTCCAGATGGATCAAATGCCCCTTTATTTTGTTGATGAAGACATTCCAATGGTAATGTAGTTGGGGACCCTTTTTATGGTTTTCATGGACTCTTTTACAGCTTGAGTAAACATTTGAAAATGTCCATATTTCCATGTGAGATGCTGTGTGATTTTATTATGTCAGATATGATTGAAAATAGTTATTAACACAAAGGGTGTTTATATGCAAAAAAATGATAGTTTAAGGGAGTTTGTTCTTAGGCTTTAAAGATGGGGTTCTATGACTTAGTTTATAGGCGTTGTTTTTATTTTAACCTAAACTCATATATGAAACTGCTATTGTGGTCCATAGCTGGGTACTAGTTGAACAAGTTTGATTCCTGATATTTTCATATTGAAGGATAAAGAAACTTTGTTTTATTTCTTGGAATGAAGTTATCTTTCAGCATTGGAGTCTAAATTAATAGATACTTGGATGATTTTATCAAATTGGTTATTGTGCAAACTGCAAAAATATCTATTTCTTCTAATCAGCATCATAAACTCCTATCTCGGGCTATCTTGGCAATAACTTTCGTATGGGCTGAATAACAATGCAATCACAATGGTACTTTTTTATTCATTTGGAAAAACTTATGAGAATAATTATATAGATATCTGAGAAAAATTCTCAAGATATTACATGAAAGATATATAATTTGGGGTTATCATATGTTTCAGTTTTGATAAATAGCACTTGTGCATTTTTTTTTCTGTGATTTAAAGTTCTTTCTAAAACAGAAGTTTCCTTTATACTCATTGGTTATGGTAGTATTTTATATTTTATAGTAATAAGTGTGTTGTGATTAAAATAAGAGACAATATATACCATCTTCTTCATTACTTCCTACACAGGGCTTCGATAGTTGCCAAATGCGACCGAAAGCGAGTGCTTTCTTCTTGGGCTCCTTATTGTTGTAGCATGGTCCCAAAAGAGTTCCAGGTTGAATTTTCAAGAGTGAGACATCTCGGTCCTCGTGAATTTGTTGAGAAGTTATCAAATGAGCTTAGAGTGCGTGGAGTGTTGCAGGTAAATTACATTTCCACTATGTTCTACTCAAGCAACAACAACCCATACCACAAAAAACGAACTAATGGTTCAAATTAATTAAAAGCAATGAACGTGTGAAAGATATAACTTATTTTTCAAATATATCTTTATTTATGAAGATGATGAGTGCGGAAAATGAGAGACGTGCAATTAATTAGGGGTAAAAATAGAAAAAGTACATTAGATATAACAAAATTGTTGCATATACATAGGATCATGCCCATGAGAGAAGATGCTGCTTAAAAACAAGACCGGAGGGGGTATTTAATTAACCTAAAGCCATTCTCTTCTGCATTTGGTTTGGTTACATGCAAATCATTTCTTGTAGCTTAGGGAAAGTCCACCGCTCCAATAAGTGGTAATTGTTTTTTTCCAATAGATTGAGCATGGTTCTAATGGATGTCTACTTTATAAAATTGAGACGGACACCTAATGGAGCTTGTGGCAGGTGAGAACTACCGATTTGGGTATAAAGCTGCTGGGGATGCATCAGAGTTGGTGAAGCTTTGTGATGAATATGGCATGGAAGCTTACATAGTAAAGTCAGTTATGGACAAGAATCAGCATTCTGCAACTTTAAGTACCAGCAACCTGAAAGAGAGAGGACAGGTTTCATCCACTCGTGTTCGGCAGGCTCTTGCTGTAGGAGACATGAGATATGTCTCAGAGCTTCTAGGTCGACAACACCGTCTCGTATTGATGGCCACAGACCCAGAAGGATTTACTGTTAGTAATTACAAGGTATCTGCTTCTAAATCCTGCTTAATGAATCTTGCACCAAAGGAAGGTTTATATGAGAAATGTGATCTTTTCCTTGATCAAGAGAATACAGTGCCGTGTAGAGTAGTTATTGACACCAACTTCGTCCATGTAGAAATAGCTGACTTGGGTCTGAGTGACAATTTCTGTACTCAACATGTTCAGTTCTTGCAAATTGAATTTGCTGGTTCCAGCTCCTGATTCTGTTAAAAATTGTAGCCTTTATGCTCATTTGGATGTTAGCTGTGGCATATTTATATCATACTTGTGACATTCTTGGGATTCAAATGCTTTATCCTGATGCTGATCAAGGTAAGCTATGGCTTAATCTTCGTTCAGTTCCCTTAACGCTGAAAGGTTCGAAGCGTACTGAAGATTGTTTATACTTGTTAAATTTATGTTGCCTATTCTCAGTATAGAAATAAAGTACGTCTTCCTTCAAAATATTTCAATCTAAATACGTAAGCATTACTAGTCACATAAGAGATAAGAGAGGGCGAATTGTGACTTGAAGTTAGAACTAGTAGAGATGATGAGTGAATGGATGAGAGAGATAATAACGATTATTTATTCTATATCGGTCCATACCATTTGACCTACATTCAATATTTAAGATTGCTTTTTAAAATGTCAACTATAATTTCTTATATTCAATAGGCTTTTGGCGCCTCCTTATATCCACAAGACAGCTTTATCAAGCTTAGAATTCCTCACTTCTCACACCCACAATATTGTAATACAGATGCCTTCTCAAGATTCCCACTACTTGACCGAAAAAAGAATAGTCAACGTTTAGATTAGCGATAGAAACAACTTTTTAACATAATTTACTGTATATGATATAAGTATGTAAGATGAGTTTTGTCTTAACTTGCATAAACATGCTTTTATAACACCATCCTAAATAGGTCCTATAAATGTTTAAATCTCCTCAAAGATTAAATTTGAACAAGCAGGTTAATTTACATAGGTGGAGCTCTTTTATTTTATTCAAGAATTTTTTTTTGAATAGAATATTCAAGAATTTAATGTGCTAGCATAGGGAATATTCCCACAAGTTCACAATATAAATCACTTTAACTAGTTAATTCATCATAGATAAGAAATGGCAACTAACTTATTATGTAGCTTAAATTGAAGCATTTTTTTTTACTTTATCCTTATTAAAATGAAGCTTTGAATGAAAGTGCATAATACAATAAATCACATTTAAATATGAATTAAAGTGATATAATTGGAAAATGAGTATTAATTATCTTGCAAATGACTTGTATTATTATAGACCAAGTCATTCTTTCTACAAGTGACTTATATTATAAGAGAGTACGCAAAGAATGAAACATTCATGCAACCTCTAGGTAAAGTAACTAGGAGAATACTATTGCTAATATCTGAATACAACATAGTCCGAATTCACAAGCCCTTCAATTTTAAGAAATGGGAAATCTAAAACAACCTCTTACTTTATTATGAAATCTATAATAGGTAAAATTTATCAATAAATATCATAAGAAACTTCATAATTTAAGTTATGAATAGTACGTCTTATTTTAAATTTTGTACAATGCAATCCACTTTAGGTTTTCATTTTTGCTTATTATATCATTTATTCATATTTAAATTTTGATAAAAATAATTGTATGAATACCTGCTTTAGTTATCTTTTTAAGTATTTATTACTTTTTAAGTAATTTATATTATCAATTGAAATTCTTTTTTTTAAATGACTTATTCTTTGGAATTCCTAGCATACGACCTCTTTCAATGAACAATAAATAAACTGAACACTATAGTTTGTGTTTGTCAATCACGTTGTAAATTATGTTTGA
>JANTPZ010005084.1:0-15758 GCA_025593235.1 Vachellia pachyceras | reverse complement strand
TCAGTGTCGTGGTGAGGCAAGCGATATTCGTTCATGATCCAACTGGTTCTGATGCCTTTAGGAGCTTTACCGGAGTAAAAAACTAGGGTTTTCTTTAGTCCAATTGACCTGAAATTCTCACTTCTGATCATTCTATCAGCTCCCGTGGCTTTCCAGTACCCGGACGTCGTTACCCGGTTCGGCCGGTCTCCGTTCCGATACTTCCGGTCTCTCGGCACATAGAAATACCATTCCTTCTCACCTATAGCCGCCATGGCTGCTCATACACACACACACACCCCACAATATAATATGTATATCAGAATTCCCTCATGTTCGTTTTTCTCATCTGGCTTGTCAATTGCTTAATTATGAAGCTCAAAAGTAGAAGAGCTAAATAGCACAAGTGTTTCTTATAACTTATAAGAATGTGATTGAGATGAATTCGATGTTTCTTAGGATTAAAAGGCAAAGTGAAACATTGCTTGAAGAGAAGGGAATAGTATATATTATAATATATATATATATATATATATAGTATGTGTAGTAGGCGTACCAGGTAGCTCCCAGGGGTCATAGCGGTAAAGATCAAGGAAAGTAATGAGCTCAACATTGAAGCGTTTTCCCTCAACCTTACGGCGAAGGTAGAATTCCACAAGTTCTTCTTCTGTGGGGTGAAATCGGAAGCCCGGCATCACCAAGTCGAGCTCGTGACCATCGTCGAGCTTCGCCGTGGTGGTAGTGGCGGTGGTCGTGGTGTTGTCATCTTGGCTATGGCTGTTGTGACTGTGAGTGAGACTCATGGTGGGTGGGTGATGAGATGAAGGAGAAGAAAAAGAAGATGATCGAGACTTTTCCTACTAAATCGATGAAACTAACACGAAATTAAGTATAGTTATGTCTATAGTATACATATAACAAGAGATTGGAACTAGTGCGTGCTTAATTTATATATATATATATATATATAAACACACCACACAAAAGGGAGAGAAAATTGTACGATTCGGGTGGTGGTGAATGGTGATAAGAGATTTTGATGGTTAAGATCGTTTATGGACTAGTGCTGATGAGGAAGAAGAGAGCATTCATGATGTTTTAGTTTCTCTCTCTAGAAAATGCAGGTGAGGGTTAATTGGAGTGAGAGAAGAAGGAGGAGGAAGAAGAGAGAGAGAGAGAGAGAGAGCAGAGTAAATAGAAAGATCTACATAGCTTTCAGGGAAGAGAGAAAGAGAGAGAGGGATGTTGTGTTTTTAAGAGAAGAAAAGGACATTTCAAGTAACAGTACAGGGTGGCCATATAACCCTTAGCGGTGCCCTTGGACCTTTCTCCAACTTAATTACTATGCCATAAAATTATATATACTTTGTTTACATTTTTCTACACCAAAAAATTACATCCTTAAAGAATAAATATAAGTAGTATAATGCAAAACCGCTGTGTGTGTGTGTATTATCTCATTGGCATAGAAAAAGTCTTCGTGTGTATTATCTCAAGTTACGAGATTTTAATTAATAATAAAAAATCATTATCATCGATATGGAAATAAATAATAATTTCTTGGTTCATCCATGAAGTAAAGATTGAATAGATCTTTGATTCAATTTGAAGTTAACATCAATTTGTATGTTCATATAAAATCTAAAATGTACAACAAGTTATGCAATTAAATTGTGAGCAATTAATATAATTCATTGATCACTTGTTTGCATCATCTTCCTAAAATTTAGGTTTGATTTCAAAACCTATGTTTTACCCCAAAACCTAGATTTTATTGAAGTACAAAAAAGTTTGAAAAAACTATTTTGTCATCGGAATCTGTAAAAGTTATTTTTAAAATAGCTTCCAAACAAGCCCTAAATACACCATAAAAATTATGCCTAACATGTCTTAAATGTAAAAGCTTGCTAATTAATTTTCCTCAAACCATCTTTTCTTTGTTACATGATATCTTCATTGCAAAGTACCATGATTGAATCAATGGTAGGAGTATTTTAAGAATGATCATAAAATTTTAATACATTAATAACAAACAACTAACTTATGAATTTATTAATCAACTAGCTGTGTACTTTTAGGATTGAAGGGGTATTGAAGGGAAAAACCCTCATTAAAAATTCTATTGATTAGAATGACTTAAATTAGAATACCAATACTCTGTATGTACAAAATTTGAATAGTGCCAATATTGTGTATAAATTTTTATTAGGTCCTTTTTACTAATAGAATTTTTAATCGGAGATTTTTTCCTAATTTTCCTTACTTTTAAGTTATATCTATTAACATAATATTATATTAATATTGTAAAATTTAAGTCTTTTATGTCTATGCATATCCCATTCTAGCCATATAATACTGTTTTAAAATTTTTTTTGAATTCAAACAATTGCCTTAAAATTATTTAAATAGAGTAATATTACCTTTTACTATAAAAATATTAACGATTAATATCAATTTTTAGTAACATTAGTTTTTTGAACATTCAATCATAACTCTTCAAAATTTGATGATAATATTTTTAATTTATTTTAGAATTTCAAAGGTCTAACATATTGATATGTAATATTAATATTATATTGAACATTCCAGATTCCGAATCACCTGATCTCACCTAATTAAACACTCGTGTGCTGTAAAAACAAAATTGTCCTCATTTCTACACGAGCAGCTGGTCTCTCCTTTTGTCCCTTTCGAATGTAGTCAGAGTACAAATTTACAATTATTAGGTGTGAAGTCAAACTATTTTAACTAAAAGAAGATAATTCTCAAACTTTCTCCAATCCTAATTAATTACTATAAAGGAAAAGGCATCTACTGTTCTTTGTTGTGTCCATGTGGGAACGTGGTAGATAAGTACTTTTATGTAAGACAACGTAAATATGTGAAGTAGATTATCTCGTTTTGTGGAAAACACTGTTAAACGTGCGTTTGACTTTTCGTAACGCTTTGCCAAACAAACCAATATCTCTAAATTTATAAAAAAAGGTGTAACTTTTTAATGTTGATTTTCACTGAAATTAATGACCAACAATTTGATGTAATTAAGAAGATACAAAGTTAATAAAAAAAATAAGCGAAAACTATTCCTAAGGTACCCATTATAACTTTAATTTGTAATTTGGTAATTATGAGCTTTCCCTCCTTATTAAATTCTTTAATTTTAGTATGTTAGCACAATTAGCTTCTATAACTTATAACTACTGCATCTTTTCCATATATTATATTGATTTTCTTCAATTTGTGCTTACTCTAATTTATAATATAAGTCACTTCTAAAAAATGACTTGTGCATAACATAAGTCATTTGGAGAGTAATCAATACTTATTTATTAATTTACCCCTGCAATTAATGTTTACATGTGACTATTTATATTTTTCTCTCATCTGCAGAACCTTATTTAACATGGGTCTTGAACAATTTATTCAATTTAAGACGTATTTAATAAGTTAACCACCCTTTTTGATTAGTCATTGTTTTAAAATAGAGTAATTATAAGGCCTAGAGAAGGTATCTTTTTATCCTATTTATAAGTCATATGAGTATTTATGTGAGTGCATAATTTTACTTTTTATTTATTACAGTGTAGAATTTGTTATTGTGAAACGTAGCAGTGTACCACTCTATTTTATTTTAAGTCAATTGTAACTCATTCTCAAATATGAAAAATACATTAAATCGATTAAAAATAAAGGTTCCACTTATTAAAGTTTTTATCTCACCACATTTATCTCTTTTCAATAAGAATTGAATAAGTGTAAAATTAGAAAACGATCATTAAATATGCTATAAGTCACTTATATATATTTAGGATCAAGAATTCCTCTGATAAGTGGCTTATAATAACAACAAGAGTTGTAATGAAAGTAAAGTAAAAAGTTGTGAAATTTTAAACCGGAGTTATTAAGATTTAAGATTTTTAACCGTTCGGATAAAAACAATGAAAATAATTTATAAATATCATTAAAGAAGTAGCCAAAACAATTGATTTATTTAAATAAGCATGACAAATAAATTCAATTAGATGATAGTAAAAATATAGGTTAAAATTTTTTAACAGTGTAGTCCCCCCCCCAAAACAAAAGAAAACAAATGTAGTTAAAATTCAATGAAGAGTAAGATTTAATCGACAAATAAATTGGATTGAAAATTAAGAATATAGTAAAACTCCTTAATTAATTATTAATTTAATTAATCACTGTTAACGAACTAATAGTGGGAGTAGGACAAAGAATTAATGGAGAAGTGGACTTTCATAAATTTAGTCAAGGCAAGAATTAAATGTATATACTGTCACATAATTAATAGTGCATGTGTACGCGCTTGAAGATATTACACACATGACACAATGGGTCCGGGAATACGGTAGGATAAGTAACTTATTTGCATAAGGATTTATGGAGAAATAAGATTGAAAATAAATCAGATTGTAAAAGTTATTTGTATTTGGGAAAACAGTGGAAGAACTGACTTATTTGTCAAAGCCCTGGATTTCAACTTGTTGGCACAAACAACTTATTCCCATAAACTTTCCCAAACAGACAAAAAATGTGAACATTAACTTATAAGAACTTTTAGCACTGTGCAATGCACTCATGGGATGAAAAGCGTTTCCAAACAGACCTAATAAATATAATACAATAAGAAAAATCAATATCCAAATATAAGAACAAATGTAATAAAGGAATTGGTAAGGAGACGGAGAAGACAGTGTGCATGTGGGGGCAAGAAAGAAAGAAAAAGTTATTTCTGGCAAATAAATGAATAATGAATTAAATCAAATATTTTATGAATAAGGTGGCTTGGCTGCTTCTTTTTCTGCCCAATCTTTCTTATATTTAATTAATATATACATTACTATTGGATGAGTCATCAAGAGAAACCCGTGACCTTTCTCTATACGTGCACAATTAATATGACTTAAGGGCCAAATGATAAAAATATAAATTTGAAAACACTAAATTATCCCTAAACTAAAGTTCCTATTTTATGTTTTTGGTATGCTTGATTTCTTGAAATTTTTCTGTTTCTTGTATATGCTTATTTAAATTTCCTAAATTCATGTTATTTCTAGAATTTTATTTTTTTTTGTGATATTCTAAGCTGTTATTTTTTAATTCATATTTGGAACAGTTTAAACTGAGAGTGAGATTGTGGGGGAAAATGATAGTAAGATCTGATCAATTTTTTTATTATTATACTATAATTTTTAGCACTATTTACATAATATTTTATTTTTATTACTTGATCTTCCTGAAAATTTTGATAAAGTATGGAATGATTTTAATTTTTTTATTTCTATAAAAAATGATAAAATAAACCAGATAAAAATGTGATTATATAAGTGGATAAATTCTGATATTAATATATGTAAAATAAATATTGAATTATTGATGATATGGATACAAATCTTGAAAAAAGGTAAAAAAAATAAAAAAGTATGTTTATATGGATGATTGACAGTTTTTTAATTCATAATATAGGAGAAACTATTGAAGATTTGATTAGTGGCAATTTAGTATTTTTAAATTTATATTTTAATACTAGATCCTTCAACATAATTACAGCTTTTATGATCATTTTAAATTTTTTCTTGGTCCTTTATTCTAATTTTCCCGAAAACAAAATTGGTGCCATATAGATAGTTCTAATATATATTAATATTTTTAAAAGCAGCTACATTAGGTTGACTAATTTAGTAAATAAAATGATGAATTAGATCTTAATTTTGTATGCAACAATGCTTTCAAAATTGAGGGTTAAAAATCTAAAATCATCAAACATTATTTTTATAGCATTTTTAAAATGAAATTAAAATTTAGTAAAAATTACTCTTTGATTGCTATGGTCTTAATTGGGTGCAACCCGATTTGTAAATTTTGATTTTATACAATTTATGCTTAATAGTTTTAATTGGATTGAAACTCAATTTTTGAACATTAAATCATTATAACACATTTCCTATAGTTGTAACTATTTAAAACTTTAAATTTTAAATATCCTAAAATATATAATTTTATTTTTAAAAATATATGAACTGATGCTTTAATACGTTGTAACTACAAGAACCAAATTTCATTGAATTAAAAGTTCTTGAACTAAGTTAAAACAAACTATATATATATATATAAGGGTTGAGTTAGGTATGTTTATAAACTATATTAGGATCTATCCAGAAGTATAAAAATAAGAATGATTAATTCTCCTAAAATATGTTATTATTTTTACGATATTCACTTCATTATTTTAAAATTATGTTTTTAAGTACATAGTTTTACTAATGTTAATAATTTTATTTTCTCTTATAAACATAGTTTTGCTAATATTGTAATACTTGAATAGTGTTATCATTTATTAACATTCCAAGGCATGAACACGATTAACCATGTTAAAGTATGGAGGTAGATTATATTTATTTCTTAGGCAAAGGTGCAGTTTTACTAATAAAGTTATAGCTGATGAGTGTCTGACACCATAAAATTTTTAAGAGTGCAAAAATATACATAAAGTTATAAAATGGAGCAGATTTAACAACATTAACGGATTTCGGCAAACGGACGTTAACGGCGTCCACGTTGACAATGAGGTTTTATGTATATTCCATTTGCTGAAATCTGTTAGTGTTGTTAAGTCTGTGCCATTTATAACTTTATGTATATTTTTGCACTCTAAAAAATTTTATGGCGCCAGACACTCTTCGGGCATAACTTGATTGGTAGAATTACATCTTTACCCTATTTCTTATAGCTAGCGACTCAAAAGACATTTGTTTTTTGTGTTTCGTTTGACCAAGTATTACAATATTCTCCTAGAAAGTCTAAAGTAAAATTTCAAGCGATGTCTTATCATAATATATAGTATAACCCTACATGAACCAATAATTCAAATTTGTCACATTTTTTAAAAATTGACTTGCAGTATAATTGAACACCACAGGATATCGTTCGAAACTTTTTGCATTTATTAATTACTTTAATTAGGTTTGCAAATTGCCCTTCCATCTGTCTCTCTTTACCCCTATCTCTATCTGTCTGCGTTATTATTACCATTCCATGCCATCACCTTCATAAATAAATATACGCGTATATAATGAGCATTTTTGGATAAAATAATTAAGCTTAAATGGATATTATTCAACTTATTATTACTTTTTCTAATCAAACCCCACTTTAGAAGTAATTTTCAAAAATTGCACGTGGCTTCTAAAAAGAAATCTGATATACATATTTGCTTAGCTTCTTTTTCTAGTCACGTAAAAGCCAATCCATGTCGTATTACCAAGATGTTAATTCATCACCCAGCTGCTTAGCCTATATGTTTGGGAATTCCGTCGGGAGAAATGAGTATACAGATTCTGAAGTATTTTGCGGATTTCAAGATGGTTTTTATGGATTTCAAGATGTTTTTACATATTTCGAAATGGTTTTATCTCGGCTTACGTGCACCATTGGAGAAACGGTTTTCCCAAACAAGCAAGCAATCCAAGAAAGCAGCAAAAGAAAAAAAAAACTTCAATGGACTCTCTCTCTCTCTCTAGCTCTCTCTGGAGAGAAGTTTTTTTAACGATAACAAAGAACATTTTTAAAGAGAAACTATTCAAAGAAAATGACATCTCTTTCTGCGTTTGTTTGCCTTAATATATTATAATTATATAGGTTTTGTCAAAAATATAGAAAGATATACATGTATAGATTATGCACATGAGACTCGTAGAAGATCTAACTAGCCATCTTTAAGATAGCGAGTTACTTACTATTAACAATTTATTTTTTTTAAAAAAAGGCACTCTACAACCAAAAGAGGCAGTGTGTATATAATCACTATCCCAACCAATATAATCCATTTTTATCAAAGTTTGGTTAACCAATTTCTGTTGATAATTAATCATATACCATATACAGTTAGTAACATACTTGATCTTTAATTAACAAGAGTAGGGAAGCCAGTTGGGCCTATTAATTTCACCCAAGTTTTCTATTACAGGGCTGGTTTGGGAACGGTAGAAAAGTGATTTTACCATTTACGAGGTAAGTGTACAAAGAAGATTATCTCGTTTTACGGAAAAACACTGTTAAATACAACTTTAACTTTTCAAAACGTGGTTCCAAACAGGGCTACAAACAGCACACATATAGAATGAAGGAGATTATCTCATTCCAATCAGGTTTTCTATTATAGGGAACACGGTAGAGACTTTTTTTTACCATTTACGAGGTAACTGTGTGAAGGTGATTATCTCGTTTTATTGAAAAATACTGTTGAATGCAAGTTTGACTTTTTCAAACATGATTCCAAACAGGGTTATAAACAGCGCACATATAGAATGATCAAAGCCCCATAAGATAGTGATGATTCTTCAACCTTTTTTTGGTAATTAGGCCATTAATTAAATTATGAAATTAAATAAATTTTCAGGAAGGAGGGCCTATCATTTTCAAAATGGACCGACCATATCCAATAAATCTTCCTTTTTGCTATGAAAAATCAGTAGCGTTTTGCTATGAAAAATTTGTCTCTTTTGGGAAGTTGTTGATTAGTTTCATACCAGCCTACTATTTAAAAAAATTGACTTTTTTAGTATTGCCCACACATTTTCTTTTTGTTTGACGTGTGATAAAAGATGCATGTGTTGCGTCCATATGATATCATTTATAATATCGACCAATGAGTTTGTGTAATCCCACTTAAGTAAAAAAAATGGCGTATTTATTTATTACTTCCAAGAGTTTCATTAAATAATTAGCTTGTATTTTTGAAGATAAAATACTATTTAATTGTAATTATACAAATTAAACATGGTATATCGGTTTCAAGCTATAATGACCAAATGCGATTTATTTTCCGCTGATATAAAATGAGCAATTTTTCTTCTTGTTGATATGAATGTTGAAAATTTTTAGTGTCAATATTATAAAAATGAGGATCAATTTAAGGTTTTTATAATAAATATTTGTTGTAATATTATTTTCAGAAGATTTGTTTAAAAAATACTACCAGGAAAATGTCATTTAGAGAAGGAAAAATCCATCGCTAAATGGTTATTTTCCATCGCAAAATTTCCATTTAGCGACGGAAGATATTAGTGACCCTCTTTTTAGCGACGGAAAATAGCCATTTAGTAACGGATTACATTTTTTAGTAGTGAATATGCATCATATCATATTGTTGACCTCATTTTTCAGAATGGAGCAAGTAGAATTTTTGTTCATTTCAAAGATATTTCACACAGTAATTAAGTTTAATGATATTTTATAAACTAAATCTGGAAGTCCTCTTCTTTTAAAGTCAAGATGATTGATTTCAATCATTAATGGCGTGTTGTATTGAAAGTTTCTTGTCAGTGTTTTCCAGAAAATTCTTTACATAAACTAGAGGATTAAGTTTACCTAATTAAGAAATCAAGAAGGGATCTTTTCTCTCAGAAGAAAGAGAATAAATAGCCAAAAATGATTCAATTATAATTGTTTATTTGCTTTCTTCTACAAGTAGTGAATATGATTAATCAAATTTGTGGGCTCCAATAAGCAATTCGCGATTAATCTTACTTCAGCTGCATTTGTTTGTAGCACAAAAACGAAGTTTAAATATATAATTAGAGCATTTCGTTATGCATATACATATAGAGAGAAAGAGATGTTGAGTATTTGTAAAGGCTTATACACAGAGCATTTGATTTATATATACATATAGAATAAATGATTTTAGACTACAATAATAAATTTAAAAAATATCAAAAAATTTAATGATTTGAAAAATATCACTTGCAACCTTTTCATTTGTTTCAACTCAACCTTTTTGAATGTTACACCATGTATAAGTATAAATAGGGGTGAACAAAAACACTCGCTCCGCTCATAACCCGCCACTTTTTGACCCGTCTAAACCCGTCCAATTGGTACCCATTTGAATGGGTCAAAACGGGTTTACCCATGGGTACGGGCTTCCCCGTACCCTTGGGACTCTTCACGGGCAGGGCACGGGTTGCACCACGGGGCAGCTCCGCCTGCCTATTGTGTAAAATGATTGTTGCTTCGGACTTTTTTTGTTATGATAGTCTCTTTTGAATTTTAACAAAAATGTTAAATTAGTTATATTGCTTTTGTACCAATCTCAGCATTAGTTATATTAAGTATGTTTAAAATTGAACCGTCAACCTTTAATTAGTCAAGGTACATGAGCTCATATTAGTAGAATTGGTTTTCATGTGATCATTCTTAATACATAACTTCTTGAGATAAATTTTCCAGGTATACATAAATGCTACTATATTAAATATAAGATATGTAGTGTAAGTTGAATTCCAAACTATATTTTATATTAAACATCTCTTATTTACTCTCCATTCTCTATTATAGGTCACTTTCTAAAAGATGTTATGGGCTCTTTTGTAAGGCATTTGATAATATTAAAAAGTATCAATATTTTCTTTTTATATATACCTATATTTAATAATGGAAGTGAAAGAAAAATTAATAAAATTTGAGTTTAACTCAGTAAAAAAATATTAAAAATCACTTGAACTTATGACATATTTGATGAGTTAATTTAATAATTTCATTCTATATATGATTCATGCAAATTATTAGTTGAAAATGACTTGTAATATATAGAGACCAAAGGGATTATAAAGTTACTTTCAACCACTAATCGAAACTTAAAGAAAAGTTGTTATCTTATTAAATTTGTCTTAAAATTAAAATTTCCCCTTTAGCAAAAACATTTGAAATTTCTCCTATTTATACAACTATGCATCAATGAGGTTTTGAAAAGGAAATAGAAAAATGAGAAACCAAATTTAAATATTAATTACAAGAGAAAATTTAATTAGCAACTAAGTATTAATTAATATCTCAATAACTTATATTATAGACAAAAAAAATCCTTCCAAAAGACAACTTACATTTTGAACGGAAGAGAGAGTAGTAGAAATATAAGTGAATCTCTGCATGAAACGTCACGTCGTTCTATCCTAAAATAGGTTCACATACATGAGATAAGTCGCGTGATGTAATAATGCTTGCTCATAGTAACACAATTATTCTCTTCTTGGATTCTCTCGGGGGCATTCAATATGTGTGTGTGTGTGTGTATATATATGTACACACACACAGACTTATATATACACACACTACTCACGAATAACTTAACATCATTTACTACAAATTTATTAGTCGGTAGCTTTTATGAGTGGCACGGTACAAGAATTAATTGGAGTCAAGAAGAAGATAATAACATTGATCCTATATAAATTAGCTTTAGTTCTTTCTGCTCAGTACGTTTTAAGGTTTGATGATTATATTAAATCATCTCATTATCTTTTGCCCCTAAAAATAATGTGTTTGTGATCACCCCTTGGCTCTTTGAAGCTCCTATTTAATTAGATCTTAGTGGATTTCATGGCTACTCATTAATTATCGATTACCTTTTCATGCCAATAATATAATTAAAAACAAGTCAATATATAGTCAAGAATAAAAAAGTTATCTAAAAGCTCATTCAGAATCCCATTTTGGTATAAAATCATCTCAAAACATATATACACATAAATAAAGAGGATCTAGTGCATGAGGCTTCTACTATGTGGGGTTTGAGGAAAACTAGATATATGCAGCCTCCACGTCTACGACAATATTGCTAGTAATGACTAGTCAGCTGGTTTTAATTGAGGATCCGTGAAAACTTTCAATACACAGATACCTCTGACCTCAAGATTTTTGTGCATCAGTATGCCCACGTGTCAGTTAAATAAGAGCATCTTATCTCTTTAGAGTTAACATGGGCATCAACATCAATAGCCAATGGTGACATTGCAACAATTTTTTATATACTTGAAGGTAGATAGATATTATTTCATAAAGTACTTTAGGATTACCAATTATTCGTTGCTAGGGACCTAACACCCTTTGGTAGCGAATTAATCTCTAGTAGCATTTGGTGTGACACTCTCCCCATCAACAGAAAAAGTCAGCCTGGTTATGATATCATAATGTGACCTTCTGAAGTATTGTCCCTATTTAACTATCCATAAGTATAGGGTTTGACCCCATTTGGATCTCAAAGGCTATGCCCTAACTACATAGATGGCCTTCACTTTGGATGGGTGAATCATAAATATCATCTTGAGTCACATATATATAGCCATCCAAAGTGAAGGCCATCTATGTAGTCGGTGCGTAGCCTTTGACATCTGAGGCTCCTTTTAGGTGACTGTGGGATTCCAATAGAGTAAAACGCTGTGCCTATGGGCTATTAAACTGGGACAATACTTCAGGATGTCACATTATAGTGTCACACCAAGTGCTGCTAGAGATCTAATAGTCTGAGGAACCTCAAAGTGGGTAAAAAGGGAAGAGAGACATAGTAGGCATGGTGCATTCAAGTCCCACATTGGTTAGACCATCCAAAGTAAAGGTCATATATGTAGATGATGCATGACTTTTGACATTCGAGGTGCCTTTTGGGTAACTATAGAACTCCAAAAGGACAAAACCCTGTGCATACGGGTGACTAAACATAGACAATGCCTCAGAATGTCACATGTAATGTAGATTAAATAAGGATAAATTTGAAAAGTTGTTGAATTTTAAGATATAGTTAATGAAATCTAAGGTTTTTCTTAGTATGTATGAAATATGGTAGAGTTCACTTGAAATATGGTTTTTCTTTCTCTCTTCGCGGAGAAGTACTACTCTAGTCCTTAGCATAAATTCACTTGAAGAAGAAATTTCTGGTCCTAAATATAAATTAAGCCCACTCAGAGGTTATTAATAACTGTTTTTCAATTTCACCCTTATTAATTCTCCTTGTAAAGAGAAAAAGAGGAGATGCAGCCATGGAGATAAGAATAATTTGCAAACGAACATAGAGATAAAATCTTAATAACGGTAAACTTAAAATTTTTTATCGATTTACAACATATTCAATGATTTAACCGTCATTTCTTAGTATATGAGAATTATTTAAAATGGATTTATAACTAATAAAAGCCAGAGTGGTTAATACACAACTGTCTCTGTCTCTCACATGCACACACTTGTGTATATACAAACAAGTTGGTCTTCTCTATGATATATGATATGGGCGTATATTTATAACAGCCGTGCTAATTATAGCGGTCACACCAAAAGTTTAATTGTATATCTTGCTACCTAGCTCATTGATGATAGTGATTTTTTCTTAGTGATATAAATTCCCCTCTTTATTCATGTATATATGTCATTCTTTCTTTTTCCTTCTTTAACATATATAATATGTATCATTTTCTATGAATCAATGTCATGTGTGTATATATATGTATTGCGCATTAGGCTTTTTATGAAAAAAAATGCTTTTTACTTCAATTCCAAATCTCTAAACAACTGCATGAATAAATTATATATGGTTAAATTATACAAAACCACCCAAAATTTGATACAGTTGTATATAACTCCCTAATATCTCAAATTTTAAATTTACACCCCGAACATTTTTTTATCATGAATAATTTGCTCTCAAGTTACTGTCTTTTTCTTGACAAAAATTGCCACTTCGGATTAAATGAATAAATATGGTGGCATCGTATGTAACTAATACTTTTACAAAAACTCCCTTAAACTTTAAGGTAATTGCATATAACCCCTAATATTTTAATTGTTCACCCTAGAGACAGGGGCTATGCTTTCCCCAATTTTTACTCTCCCAAACTATTGAGATGTTTAGCTATCATTCTCTCCCTCTTTCTCTCTTTTTGGTGCATTTGCTGAAACTTCGATACTATAAACCTATAATCTCCTATAACGGGAGGCAAGCCTTTTTTTTTTTTAAATGATAACTCCGCAGATTGCTAAGCTGGTGATGGTGATTTGACTTGTTGACGTGTATATATATTAATAATACGTATATGGATGAGCATGATGGAGTACAAGTTGGTGTTGGACCAATCATTTATCGCAAGGAATTAATGGCGAGTGTGAATATATGGTGCTAGGGTTTTAAACCGTCCAACCAATCTTTTTGTGTGGAAGCACATCGATGGCGTTAGCCTCAGTTGTACTTCTCTAAAAGTAAACTAATAAAACCCAAGCATGACCAAACAAACTTCTTTCTTGGCTTTTCTTCCACTCGTTTTATCTTTTTCGGCTGCTAAATATGTAGCTAGTGGCTTTCATCTTGATAAAGACAAACCAACGCAAGTTAAATGAACCTAACCCTAGTTCGTCATCGAGTTCTCATTTTTCAATCCTCTTTTGTCGGAAACAATACAGTTCTTTTGTCAGAGATTTGATCTGTTGTTGCCTAGATTCAATGGAGCTTGATCTAGCAATTAACATATGCAACATGATTCTATTGGATTAAGTCTCTTTGCTAATCGTCGGGTTGGTATAATGAAACGTGTTTTAGTCTATGTTTGGAAACCCATTATTCAAAATGAGAATCTTTGAGATAAAATTACTTTTTCATGTTATGAGTCCCTTTCTAGTCAAATGTGATTTATAAGTTTTATATGTCATCTCATACATTGGACTAGTCTTTTGAAATGAGATTCTCCCTTTGCAATTGTGTTCTTATATATATATATATATTTATATATAACACTTTGGGTCATCACCTAGTGTTGGATACTTTTTTGAATCATAATACCATATATTCGAGCAATTGATATAAATCGAGAATTTGTAATTGAGGTTTTGTGACCCAGATGCCTCTTGGAAGTCTTTTTTAACAAAGTAAGATTCAAACTTAACTTTTCTACCTTATGATATAAATCAAGTATCCTTTGGTGGATTTGTGTTCATAATAAATTTGTTTTTTTATTGAGAACCCAATGAGACAGGGACTACCTATGTAGAGTTATAGCTAGCAAGAAGTCAAGTGAAGTGCCCAAGTTTTCTTTTGAACCTTTTTTTTCATAGCATTTATTGACAACATGGTTTTTCTAACGGAAGATGATATTTTTTATGAGGTACAAATACATCTTAAGTCATGCGTATGGATTTGATATATATATATATATATATATCTCTATCTGTGTGTGGCAATTAAGGTACTATATGCATGCACACACTTAAATGTTGATATGTGTGTGTTGCTTTAATTTAATCAATTTTGAATATTACGGCATTACAAGAAAGCATAGCCTCATTTTTTAATAGATGATTTAACTCGAAGACAATTTTTTTCTAAAAAATATTCCAATCGAATGAAAAGCCGGGCCTCGAACGAATGCTTTATTTGCAGAACAAAATCAGCGGTGTTCGATTTTAGCTCTCAAATTCAATATTCACTGTTTTTTTAATTCTCAAGTTATTGTTCCAAATTAACAAGAGGCCGTTATGGGGGCAATTAAAAAAAAAAAAGAGCCCATACCATCCATTGAGAGTGAAATCCCTGGCACTTATAAAATACACTTCATTCACAAGGCTTTAAGATCTAGGGTAGTGGCGGACTCAGGACCCTAGTTCAGTGGTGCAAATTATTTTTTTGAGAAAATACATGTGATTTATTTTTACTATCTTTTAAGAAGAATTTGAGTAAAAATTTAATGGGTGTAAAATCAATAAATGAGTGGATGCAAAATAAATCATATAGTACTAATATATACCTAATTTTCTGGAAGTAAAGGGGTGCGATTGAACCCGCTGGAATACAAGTAGGTCCACACCATATGGTACTTCACTTTGACATCTTACTGATTAAAACTCTCCATGGGCAGCCTTCTTCGTGACATGATAATGGCATTTTACTCAACTAGTCCCTGCCAATTAATCAGAAACCTTTGAGTATCTCTCTCCGTTACATTCTC
>JANTPZ010005083.1:0-31769 GCA_025593235.1 Vachellia pachyceras | reverse complement strand
ATGCAAAGCTACAAAGTTGGAAGGCATCAACTTTGTTTCAGGCAGGTCGTGTTACATCGATAAAATCTGTCATTTAATCTATTTTAGTATACCCCTTTATCTTTTTCTAAGGGATAATGAAATGGGAGAATTACCCTCAGATTTCAAGTAAGAGAATTAAATATAAAATGATCCCCAACATTAGCATTAAATACAAAATGATTCTAAAGATTTACAAAATTACCCTAAGGTCTTAGAAATAGATAATATTAATCTATTGTATCAAAATCCCTTCAGTCTAAAATGTAGAAAGATATACTTTAGATCATCTCTCATGGTTTGTTGGTGATGATTCTTCTATTAACCTCTTTAGCCACTTATGGTGGCCAATGCACTATCTTAAAGTTATCGAAGCATAACGCTCCATTTGGATACAGATTCTGAGGTAGTTTATGTGAGAGAAAAAGTGTCTCAGTAAGCGCACCCGTTATGCCAACGGGCTTACCAAACGGAGCTATTGAAGTACATGTTGTTCAGCAAATTTGCTGGACCCTTTATTTTATATGGTTTTTTCGTAATCAGAAAAGGGTGTCAAATGAAGATGCTTCTTCTCTTACGATGATCAAAAGAATTTCTTTTGCTATATCATATTATCATAATCTATTTTCTTTGTATCAATAGGAAACATCTAAAAAGTACGAGAAATTTAAATGTATCATCTCTTAATTGTTCATGGCAACATGTTGATTGGTGGATTAGAGTCAAGAAAAAGCAAAGGATTAGGTTTACCCAAGCAACTTGATTTACCATGGAAACTTTCTTCAGAGGGGAATGACTTCGTTCTTTTAGATCATATCATATCAATAATGGGAAATAATAAGTTGTTCATATTGTTCTCACTTTTGCAATCTATGCTTCTGTTTATTAAATATTAGGATTTTGTGTTATGCAGAGGGACCAAGACTGCTTTTTTTTTTTTTTTGGGTTACAAGAAACCAAGACTGCTTTAGTTATTTTGTAATTGTACATGTTGCCAATTAGGACTGTTTTTTTTTTTCTGGGAGAAAAAGGCTCTGTTACTTTAAAAATACTCTATTTCATATAGGCCGAATTGATAACAATACATTGAACTTAGAGGGGAAGATATTTATTAGGGAAATTTGCAATCAGGTCCCAAATAGGATAATTAATAAATTAAAGGTTTTAAATATTCACAAAATTACCATAAGGTCATAGGAATAGCTGTTGAGGTTATCATTAACAACCTCAGCAGCTACATCTGGGACCTTATGGTAATTTTGTGAATATTTGAGACCTTTTATTTATTAATTATCCTATTTGGGGCCTAATTGCAAATTTCTCTATTTATAATTTGTGATTGAATTTATCAATGAAAAGGATATTCTGTGTCATGTGGTCCTCTTCCACCTTGCTCCATTAATTATAGATTTATCCTCTTATTGTTCTAATTATATGAATTAGCTACAAGGTTACTCTTCATCCTAAAATAGTAAGTATAATATCCTACCGTTTTATTTCTAATATTTATCATTTTTAGACTAATTCCCTTAATTTATAAATTTTAATACATAATTTAATGATATATAAATGTTTTTAAAGAGATTATGTTATATTATTATAATTAAATAATGTAATTAATTTTATTAATATATTTAAGTTTAAGTAACTGTTATATTAAGATAGGATAAGTGTAGATATATATGTTATTACGTTATTGCATGACTTAGCCGAGATAATCGTTTCTTTTAAGGCGAAAGTTGACGTTCACGATAAAAATAAGACATGCTTTGTTCACAAAAAAAAAATTCAGTATGTTTCTTTAGCGATTTCTCTGGTGTTTTTATAATTATTTTCCGCCAAAATTAAATTTTAAAAAAAAAATACATGCTCAGTGGCTGAAACATTATGGTGAAGGTAGCTCGGCTCCATGATAGGCCCCTGGACCCCATCGCTCAACGCAGTACTTCAATAAATAGTCTAGGAATTCAGATCATAGACAAAAATAAAAAATAAATCACACTCTCATGTAATAAATTTTCTCTTCCATTTTTTTTCTTACCTCCTTTCTCTTTCCTATTTCATACTTACTTTTTATCTCGGAATCCGTAAAAGTTATTCTCACCCTAACTTCCCAAGCACAATCACCTTTTCAAAATCTAAATTTTACTTAGAAATCCATAAAAATTATTCTTTCAAAATCTATTCTCCAAAACCTAGATTTTACTTTGAATTCCGTAAAAATTATTATCCACCGGATTTCTAAATAAGCTCTCAATCCATTTGTTGTTAAGCGTTGATACCAACGTAGATTGAATATAGTGGAAATAATTAATCCTCCACAACATGAAGCTTGAATATTCGAATTGGAGTTGAGAGCAATGGTGGAGCCATCTTGTACTTAGGGTGGGCAAATGCCCCCACTGAAATTTTTGGGTTATATATAAATAACTATAAGATTTTTATTATGCACCCACTGATATTTAAAATTTGAATCAACTCAAATTATCTATACTGATAAGTTTGTTATTATTTATTTAAAGAAAAGAGTTAGCCCATTGCTCTAAAGTACTGGTGAGAGATGTTTCTAATTTTTAACTTTGGATAATTAGCCCGTTTGGTAAAGTGGTGGAGAAGTACTTATGGGTTTATTCACATAAATCGAAGCAAATATTTAAAGGAGATTGTCTTATTTTACAGAAAAACACTGTTAAATGTACTTATAGATATAAACACATTGTTGTCAAACAAGTACAATATCACGAATGCAATTAATCTACTCAAAAAGATATCGGTATTTGTCGAATAATTGGACTTCAGTTTTTTTTTTTGCAGAGTTTACTGGGCGAATCTGACAGCCAAGTCACCAAGTTAATCCGGCTGACAAACCGAAGTACCGAACCGACTATTCGGAGCGGCAAGTCTTGACAAGCTGAGGACTGGGTCACTACAATTTGAGAGCAGTGTATCACTTCAACGATATTCTCTTTCATATAGGCGCTCTAGATCATCCATAGAATAATAGGACGAGGAGGAGATGTTTCTAATTCGTGATCAAATTTATCAAATGAAGCAGAAATGGAAGGTAAATCATAAGAATCTTTGTCCAAAGACGGTGTGCTCGCCATAGAAGATTCCGAGTGGAAGCTCTTAGCATCTTTACTATATATATAGAAATGGGACGAAGGCAATCACTGCGGAGCAAAGCAGCTCACTTTGTATCGGATCTCACCACTGTCCTACTCAATCCAATCTCTGACAAACCCTCTAAATCCCCTCCCCCTCCTTCTGTAAGTTCTCGTGTTCCATTTTCTTGCTAATTCTTGTCTCATTTACCTTGAAGAAGCTGCTTGTTTAGCCCCCCGCTCAATTCACTAGTCGTTTATTTAAATTAATCATGACCTTCGGCCTTTTTGTATAGTGTAATTTCCTTATTCCTTTTCTTTTTCGTTTGATTTTTTGTTACATGTTTACGATTATGGAAATCTAGATGGCGTATCCAGACATATACGGTAGTGGAAGTTGCTTTTCCTTGGCTTTCGTCTTTTCTATCCTACCCTTTATTGAGTTATAGATAAGGCATATCGTTTTCGTTTGTGAATCAGCCCTTCAATTGCACGATAAGCTTGTACAACTCGTAATACAAATTTTTGTGTACAGGCCGTATCCTTACTCTTCTCTTTCTCTGAATATGTGATCTTTTATTTCATTGTATTCGGATGTTTAGTTCTAAACTGGAATTATGAGGTATCCTTCTAAAATTCGTCTGGCTGTGGTTTGCTTAGGAAGGAGTGGACATATCAAATGTGTCTGATTCGGAGTCAACTAATCGAGATGGTAGCCAGAATTTAACTGACGGGCCTGATACTTCGTCCTTTACTTCCTTCCTCTACTCGTTCTTGTCTTCTTCAGATTCTAGAGATAATGTAAACTCAGATGGGCAAAATGACCCTGGAAGTCAAACTGAAATCCCTCCATCAGACTCAGCCATGAAGGAAAATAGTGGAAAGAAAAGTTTGTTTTCTAGGGGTAGGCAATCACTTCGTAGAGCTATAAACCAAGCTGCAGGTATCACAGGATTCCGCTCTGAAGAACAGAAGGATGAGACTCAAATGAAATTGGATGATGAGCATGGTTCTAGATTATCTGGTGTTGAGATGAGACATATCAAGCCTGAGGAGGATCATACATCTTTGATTGATCTACCAGAAGCTTCTGAACCTTCAGCACTCCTTTCAGAGAAGATGAGAAATATTCTTTATGCTTCTCTTCCTGCTCTTATTCATGGAAGAAAATGGATGCTTCTATACAGGTATATGAAGATGAACATTTATTTGGCGCAGATGATAATCTTTCCATTTTTAAGTTCCGCAATATATCAAAAAATAATGATTATGAAGCCTTTTTATTACCCTTCGTCATTTTCTGCAGTACACAGAGGCATGGGATATCACTTTCGACACTGTACAGGAGAAGCATGCTTTGGCCTGGCTTGAGTTTGCTGGTACAGTTTAGTTACCCTTGAGCAGTATAAATCCTGAGTGGAGAATGTGATTATTGTTAGAATAGTTGATCTCTGCTTTTGATGACATATCATGTTGTTTTATGTTGATTTTATCAGATACCACTGTGTGTGTGTGTGTGTGTGTCTGTCTGTCTGTCTGTCTGTCTGTCTGTCATTTCCCATTCTTGATCTTGATTACTTGGTATGGGTATTTGTCTGAGCTGAACCTTCTATTGTCACCAACTATTCTAACAGTCATGTTTCATTGTTCGGTGGTGACTGAATAGTTGTGGAGTTGTTGTGGTTGAATATGGTTACGAGTGGCATGCAGTGGTTTATTGTATTTGTTAACGTCCTTTGCGCTTGTAAGCTTTCTGGTGTAGATGTCCATACCGTTTGATTTAAAGCTTTGTACATTTTTAATTTGAGCTGTAAAGTGCAGTGTTTGGTACAGATTAATACACTATTATTTTGTAAGTCGACGAAGATATTGCAGTATACAGTCCTTTAAATTTGTAAGGATGAGTTTTGCACTTATGTCAAAATTATCTTATTCTGTCCAGGTTGTTCGAGACTGTAAAGGTGCAGTTTTTGGTGGCTTGGTTGAAGCACCACTAAAGCCATCAAACAGAAGATATCAGGTCATTATTTGACTCTTTAACCTACCGTGTTATACTGTTCTACAATCTATTTTCATTATTTTTATTTGTTTTATATTGCTAATATTAGATTTTGTAACAGGGAACAAGTAATACTTTTGTTTTCACAAACACCTCTGGCCATCCTACTGTATATCGCCCAACAGGTATCTACTTATTGATTCATAAAATGATAGGCTTTTCTCTGCTTTCCTACAGCATATGTTTACACTCTTTCAAGAGCATATAAAACCATAGATTAATTTGTTCTCGGTGCACTTTGATAGTGTTATACTTCGAGATTAAACTAAGGTATTATAGAACATACCCTATTATGAGTTAACAGACAGATGCCTATTTAGACTGATCCATGTGCATCGTTTTTTTTTTTTAATGTTTGGTATTGGACAAGTCAATTGCTCTGTTTGGTTAGCCCGTTTGGGCAACCAAAAGTCATTCCTGCGCTTACCGAGATAAAACTCCTCTCACATATTTACCTCGGAATCTGTGTCCGTTCTCCCAACGGGCTTTCCAAACAGAGCCAATGTTTGATCTCAGTTTGGGGTGGATTGAGGTAAAATTCAATCTTTTGTGGTTTGGGTTTGGGACATATCAGTGGTTTGATTCAGATGTGAGACCAAAGAGGGTTGTTTTCTAAAGTATTGATAATATGGGGACAGAGAGATTGATTTGAAAGATATTACCAACAAAATAAGATTGATTTAAAAGATCTTTTATTAGAATATAAATGTTTTTCTTTTTTTAATAAATTTCGGGGTACAGTGATGCAGGTAGGAAACAATAGAATATACCAGTAGCAAGTTTGACCGATTTAGTCTATTTTTATGTTGGCTGGTTTTTAGGGTTGATCAGGCTGCCCTGTTGCCTTGACAAGTTTATGGTTTTTTTTTTTTCCGTTTGGATCAGCTGCCTTTGTTTTTCCCCTTAAACACTGAATTTGGGCAAATGGAGCCAATTTCCATGAGTGAATGCTTGATTTTCTTTCAAGTCCGAAAATGAATAAATGTGACAATACATTATAAACAACTACAGGCACCTGTATACAAACTTGGCATTTGATCCACCTGATAAGGGCTTATGACCTGGATCGGGATTCCTAAGCTTCTATTGACTAGCCATTGCTCAAAATAACCTCAATTTTTGCAGGGAGAAACCGTTATTTCACACTATGCTCCACTGACTTTCTAGCCATTGGTGGGGGAGGTCATTTTGCGCTTTATTTGGATGGTGATCTGTAAGAATTCTGGCCTTACATTATGAAATCTTTTATTTTCGTTAAATTTTTTAGCATGCCTTTTATTAATATCTCGCTCGCGCGTGTAAATGCATATTCTTAAACTCCTGTTGCATCTACTTCAGATTGAACGGATCTAGTTCAGTCTCAGAAACTTATGGAAATCCTTGCCTTGCGCATTCTCAGGACTTCGAAGTCAAGGAAGTAGAGGTAGATGCACTAAAAATCTCTCTCCTACGCGCACACAGGCACACCTTTTTTTTTTTGTTTGGGGGGGGGGGGGGTGGTTTACATCTTTATCGTCTAAATCTTTGACTAGTGACTACTACTCACTCATCATTCTATCTTTATCAAATTGAGGTCACAGAGACACTTCAATTAAACATTTACTCAAATAGAATACCATTAAGCGCTTGTTCATCCATGCAGCTGTGGGGCTTTGTATATGGTCCAAAGTATGAAGAAGTTTTAGCATTGAGCAGAACAGAGGCACCTGGAATCTGTCGATGGTAGTTTACTAACTTCGATGTTCACCTGGGATGAGATTAATGCCTTGAAGCTTGATTCTCTCTATATAGGTCATGTAGCGTCAGAGTCCTGATAATCTATACGTTGTAAGGGAGGCTATGTTGACAGATGATTGGACAACTATTATCATCCAACTACGTTGTCAATATCACAATATATAATGTACAAACATGTTCTCAAGCTGTAAATATAAAAATTGATTCGTAGGACTAAATTTCCGTTTTTATGTAGAATACGAACACAAGATCAACATTATACTGGTGGTTGCTTACTTCATCAGATGAAGGGAAAACAACCACCAACACTCCAAGTGAGACCACCACAATACAGAAATGCTGCAAAGAAATTTAAGACTTGTGCCTATTACAAAGTGGAGTTCTGAAATATAATTTAGAAACGACACGTCTTCTCTACTTGCATTAACCGATAAATGTACAGAATCCAAAGTCCCCTAAAAGCAATTTAGTGGGCACCATTCATAGGTTTGGCAGATTTTGCTTTCTCGTATGCTGCTTCATGAACGCCAAGTGCTGCCCGACCAGAAGGGTCAGGATTTACTGACCACGCTGCGTCCCATTCCACAGCTTTTGCAGTACTGCATGCCACACTGGGGCCTCCAGGAACTGTTGACCTGGCAGCATTCTGTTTCAATGGTGTAACATAATGACAAGGCGCTATTTAGACAGAGTATTAATTTGGTAAGCAATTGACGTTCACTTTGAGTAAATCTACCAAGAAAAAATAATCATTTCCACCACCTTAGGGAAGAACTTTTCAAAAATTGTTCTGTAGAAGTATGCTTCCTTCGTGGTAGGGGTGTTTTCTGGATAAATAAAACTTGCATTCATCAACATTGCATCTGTGACCTGAACAATTATCAAAAGAGAACAAAAGTTCATTGGAAACTAAATAGCCAAGGAAGTTTACTAGGGAGCAGCAAATCAGAAAAATGAACCATAATGTCATAAGCCAAACACATACTTGTTTATTGGCATGCTCCTTCAAGCCATCAATCCAGCTGTACCCAACACCGTCACTGAACTGTTCCTTCTGCCTATACAATATGTGCTGAAATGACCCCCGAAGGGGGGATCAGAAATTCAATGGGATACACAAATTTAAATAACACAGGCAAAGACTTCCAAATCAAATGAGACATTTTATCACCATGAGTTCAAGTGGACAAGCAAAATAAATTAGGATGCCGCAATGGCTGATGCTAACCTTCGGTAAATATGACTTCTGATCATCATCAAATGCGTTGCGTAGAACCCACTTCTCTATCCTTCCATTATCAGTACTTATCTGTGTAATAAGATATAAATTTCATAATATGATTGAAGAAATTAAGTCAGTGAGTTTCATTTCACATGTAAATGAAACAGTACTACAAAGACATGCCATTTCTTTTGTTGAACAAAGGAACACAATGTAAAAACTCAAGTTTAAATACCATTTTCCATTCTGGATCTATGCTCATTGCCGTGTTGATGAATTCTTTATCTAAGAATGGTACACGTGCCTCTAAACCCCATGCTGAAGTTGATTTATTGGCTCTCAGGCAGTCATAAAGATGGAGTGCTTTAATCTATCAAATCATCAAAGCTACCAAAATCTCAAACCATCGAAGTCATAAGGGTGAAATATGAAGAATTTAATTGGGTAGGCACTAATTTTGGTTCTTAAATAAAAGACGAGATTTCTGTACTTTTTGACATGTTTCTTGGTGAAATTCTTCCTTGTTAGGTGCCTTGTGGAAGTACAGGTAGCCTCCAAATATTTCATCTGAACCTTCCCCAGAAAGAACCATTTTCACTCCCAAGGATTTGATTTTTCGAGACATAAGGAACATAGGAGTGCTTGCTCTGATGGTCGTTACATCATATGTTTCTATATGGTAAATGACTTCTTCAAGCGCATCTATACCTTCCTGGCATAGCATGAGAATAATTTACCCCTCCAAGTAAAAGAAATGCTTTTTGTCAAAAGGACAAAATTAAATGAAGTTTTTCCCTTAAAACAGGGTATAGAGAGAGAGTAATGAAGACAGTCACCACCTGAACAGTGAAATGAAATTCATGGTGACGAGTACCAATATAATCTGCTACCTCTCTGGCAGCTTTCAAATCTGGTGAACCCTGAATATTTAGATAAGTTAAAACTTCAAGCACACAAGTTGGCAGAAAATATCATCAACACACCATTCATTTTCACCAAACATGAGTGAAGTATTCAAACCTCTAAACCAACAGAAAAGGTATGTAGCTGTGATCCCCACTGACGAGCAGCTTCAGATTCAGCCAAATGACGGTTAGCAACAGTGGCAACTAGTGATGAATCTAGTCCTCCAGACAACAGAACACCGAATGGTACATCAGTCATAAGTCTCTTAACTACAGCCTGCATGCCATAAAAGTAATACCACGATATAAAGTCATTAAACACACAATACCAAAAGGAACCAAAAAAGATTACCTCTTTCACAAACCGGCACACATAATTTTTAAATACTACCCCCACTTTCAGAACCCTTATTGCCCTGCAACCTGTACATCATCATTGGGACAAACAATTTTGCTGCATGCAAGCCAAAAATTCCTACCATTGAGACCTTATAACCACCCTATTTGGTCCTGGGATAAGCATATGTAACAGATACCAATAGATAAGCTAGCATGTTTGGTCCCAATAGTGAGACCTTAACGATGTAATAGTGGGGCTTTGAGTTCGAGTGTTAATATAAGAAGATACCAATAATATATTCCTAGATAAATCTTCAAATATTTTGTAGATATTAATTATATTTTATCAAAAGGGCCCAAAAAAGTTTCATTGAGAATGCATTTATTGTTTCTTAAACAGTGATTCTGTGTGACTTTTCAGTCTTTCCTTGATTAGATCTCAAGCTCTTCCACTTGAGTCGTTGCCCAGGGAAATTTATTGGATTCATTTTCTTGCAAAATGTCTGGCCACATCAAGACTGGCAGATCTATGTCAAAATTTCAGCAATCAAAAGACAGTCTAAAGCATTTTGTTAAGCAAATTCAGTACAACAGGACATAGTAGCTTACCTTTTCGAATGCCTCACGTAAAACCAGAGGATTGTATGGAGTTGATGGAATGTTCTGTGAGTACCATGGGGGGTTATACCACCTTCTTAGGTCTCCTGAAAAGGCAACAAGTTTCAAATGTCATATAAAAGAAATAGTACCTCTAAAATCAAAGTGAAACCAATAAAAGGATGAGAACCAGAAGACTCATCAGTATAGCTGAGGAGGTAGCAGTTTTCAATATATTTAAAATAATGATTTAGAGAATAGAAGAATGAGGTTTTCAATACCATACCCTGTTTGCTGGAATATAAATGCCCGGGAGGAAAAGATATGAATCTCTCACAATCATCACTCAAAGCTTTCATTTCAGATGCAAACCATATAGATCCTGAAAATAGATCAGGCCTTTAATACATAAGACACCTGCTTTGGTCAAATTATAAAAAATATAGTTACAGTGAAGAAGCTCCATCAAACTAGGTGTGATAGGTAAATCATTATTTTCCATTCAGAAGTACTGTTTGGTCCAGGTGAATAGATATTATTCAAAAAGTAGTGTTCGGAATGAACAGATAGACAGACAGGAAGATTTTTTTTTTGGGGGAATCTTCCAATGTGAGGACCAAGGAGTTCCGGAGGATATTTTCAGGTCATCTCAATATTAACATTATACTACTAAGAGAATCTTTTATGAACTTAGGACAATCATGTCAATTTAACTGCCTTCAAATATAGAAAACATAAACACCTGTCATACAAGACTGGGACAAATAACACAGTTTTTTTTTTTTTACTATATAGAATGAAATACTCAAATGGCACTACACAAATTCGTACATGACATGCAAAAAATTGCATCAGTATAACTGTAAAATTTTTATGCAAGTTACAACATAGAGCCAGGAGCTCAATTGATGGAGAGATTGAGATGGTCATGGCACATATTTATGATTAATTACTTTATTGTTCCAAAATGTAGTTATCTGCCCTCATTTCAAAAACAATATCTTAGTTAGCCATTTAGTTTATATTTAGGAATAGGGATGATGGATCTTAGTTAGCCATTTAGTTTATATTTAGGAATAGGGATGATGGAGCACTAGAGAGTAGAAACACCAACCAAAGTAAAGTGAAAATGCAAATAGATACTTTCATTTACTTGAACTTTTGCATTAATTGCTCAAGTATGAGTCAGAGTAAAAATATGCAGCCGAATAGATTATTCCACCTCAAATTAAGGCCTATTTTCTTGCTACTCTATAATGTTACTGCTGTCTGGTCAATATTAACATCTTAGTAGTAAGACTAACAAGAATGCTAATGAGCGATAATACTATTGATCAAGGTTACTGGAGCCACATAGGCACATACCATCGAGACCCCAGCCCATGTAAAGAGGAGTAATCCCAATAGCATCTCGAGCTGCGATGAAGCTTTTATCTCTCGTGTCTAGGAGGACAAAAGAGAACATGCCATCCAGCATGTCAACGAAGTCTTCACCATGTTCTTCATACTGAGATGATCACATGTTATTACAAACAAACAGGACGGAAGATAGTAAGAAAAGGCGCATTGAACAAAGCGTCTTCTTTCATTATTTATAAAAATAACATGAGGATCACTTAATTTCCTGAATCCTTGAACACTTACAAGGTGGGCAATCACTTCACAGTCACTTCCAGTGCGGAATTTATGAGAAGTCAGTTTTTTTCTCAACTCTTTATGGTTGTATATCTCCCCATTCACCTAATGACATGGTTCAAACATGAAAGGATAAGGCTAAGCAAAGACCCAGGAATTAGTTTAAGATCTAAGAAAGATTATAAGGAAGAAAAAGAACAACAATGGAGGATTTGAGGTGTCAAACACAAAATACATGATTCAGCCATGTTTGATAACCTTGAAAATTCAGAAAAAGATGACCTTTGGTGAAATGTTCTCATGGTATAAAAACAAAGAAACAGATCCCATTTGACAAAGTGAAGACCTTCTATTAAGAGTTTAAGATCAGACAGATGATATAAGCATGTAAATAGGATTCGCGTATAAGCAGACCATTTTACTCACTGAAGTAATAAATAACATGGGTATATACCTAAGGATCTTCTTTAATGTCAATACAATGGAAAAAATTCATTACGCCTGAATGAGCAAGTGAACATAATCGGATAAACAAACTTACAGTAACAGCAACAGTCTTGTCTTCATTATATAGAGGTTGGTCCCCTGAAGTAGGATCGATAATAGCCAGCCGTTGATGGGCAAGATAACAGTTTTCGTGGCAATGCAAGCCACTCCAATCAGGACCCCGATGGCGTAACCTGTATTTTCAAAGGACAATTTAGAAAGCCGAATATCTCACTGTAAAATATTAACTAAGAAGCAAAATGGAGTTGAGGCGTCAAAGCCAACACGAGGAAGAAAACATCGATCCATACAAAACAAGAACAACTCATCTGATTGTACTTATCCCAAATAACACCGTTCGTATCTCGCAGCCGTAGATCAACAAATATGTGCAAGCATGAGAGAATCACTATCACTATCATCACTACTTTAACTAAAATGGTCAGAAATGAAAAGGCCCAGAGAAATGAAATGAATGTAAAGAATCACCTCCGAGACAATTCGATGATACGAGAGCGCTTGGCCTGAGAGTTGTCAATGCAACCCAGCACTGCAAGTATTCCACACATGGCGGCTTCTCTGGGACGGAGGGGGGCCTTGGAGGAGATCGGAGAGGGTGGCTATGTGAGACAACTCACATAAAAAACTCGACCAACTAGGAATTTATAATTATTTATTTTATATTTTACAGAGGCCCTAGATTCTGACTTCAGTCAGAAGATTCTATTCAATATTAATTATTGTGGGAGCTTTATGATATTTAAATATTAAAATATGGTAAGTGATGGAATATTCTCTTTAGGGTTTTTTGTCGGCAGCCAATTTCATTCTGGATTCTCCTCTTCTTTTCTTTTTCAAATAATCTTACATGTTTGGGGCTATCTTTGGATGACATGGCAGATGAGAACCTTAAACAGGTTTGAGGATAAAGGAATTAGGCCTTGTTTTTTGCTTGTGGCATTAGACCCAAAGTCTCCTGACCCAGAGCTTTAAGAGTAGATGGAGAAATGGATGAGAAAGAAGTGGACCTAGCCAACTTTGAGGATATGGCTGCTTCCTTAGAAGATGAGGATCACCTCAAGGAGTTTGATTTTGTGCCAGAAACAAGAGCAAGTCAGTGAATGCTCCTCCCCCTTTTTCTCTGTTTTATTTATGATTATTACCTCTTGGAATTGTAGGGGGTGGGTAGCAGGACCTTTCCTATCCTTATAGAATATGTGGTCAGGAAGAATAAAATTGATATTCTCCATTTACTTGAGCCAAGGATTAGTGGGATGCGTGCTGATAAGATCATTCATAAGCTTAGTTTCTCAAATTGGTTCCGAATTGAAGCTTCTGGTTATGCTAGGGGAGTTTGGCTCCTTTGGGACTCTAGTGATTTCAAAGTGGAGTAAATCACCTCTAATACCTAGGTTTTACACCGTCAAATTCATAACCTTAAGCTTAATCAAGCTTTCTTTTGCTTCCTTCATTTATGGTGAAACAAATTATAGGAAGCGGACCTAGTTATGGGATACTATCATGGAAATAGCCCGTCATACTGTGGATAGTTGGATTCTAGTTGGGGATTTTAATGCTTATAGAGCTCCGGCCAATAAGTACGGGGATGCCTCGGCTCATACCTTTCCATGAAGCAATTTGACGATTGCATCCTTGAGGAAGGGCTTCATGAGTTAAAGGACCCTATAGATAGATTTACTTGGGAGCATGGAGGAATCAGGGAAAAGTTAGATTGGGTATTCTGCCATGTAGCTTGGGAGATCAGTTTCCCACACTCCAAAGTGATTCATGATCTCAATTACAAGTCTGAACATAAGGTTGTGGTTGTCTCCTGTATTCCTACCTCCTGGCCTCCATCATAAGAAGAGGTTTCATTATTTGGCCGCTTGGAGACTTGAGGAGGGGTTCTGGGAGATTGTTGATAATGCTTGGAGGGAGAGAGACTAGCTTGATAGGGTTGAGAGCTTCCAAGAGCAGGCTACTGAATGGAATGATTCCACAGTTAGTAGCATCCCAAAAAGGAAAAGATAGATCTTAAGGAGGTTGAAAGACATTGAAGCCCACAAAGGCAATGGTACGCCAAGTGGGCTCCATAGACTGGAGAAACGGCTTTGAGAAGAATATAACAAGCTTTTAATGCAAGAAGAGACTCTTTAGTTTCAAAAGTCTAGATGGAACTGGCTTCAATGTGGGGATCGGAATACGAAGTACTTTCATGCTTCAACCATTGTTAGGCGAAGGAAACAGCGTATCTTGGCCTTACAGGATGTGAGTGGTAACTGGATATAGGATCCAGAGGGGTTAAAGGTCATGGCTAATAATTATTATTCTGATTTGTTCACTAAGGACCCTACTGTCTCTTCAAATTCAAATTGGCCTAGTGAATTTCTCCCGTTGCAAGCTTCCTATCTTGAGTCTCTCCGTAAGGAGATGAGCAATGTGGAGATTAAAAATGCAACTTTTACTGTTGGAGCTTTCAAAGTACATGGACCTTATGGCATCCAAGCCCATTTCTTTCAGACCCAATGGTCGGTAGTTGGGTCAAGGATTTGTGATTTAGTTAAACGAGCTTTCTTAGATCCCGAATCTATCAAAGGTGTCAACCAGACCAACATTGTCCTTATTCCCAAGGTGGACAATCCAACCACCCTGAAAGACTTGAGACCCATCTCTCTTTGCAATGTTAGCTTCAAGATCCTAACGAAAGTCCTAGCTAAAAGGTTTCGGTTTCTTATGGATGGGCTAGTGGGGCCTGAACAAAGTAGTTTCATCGTGACAAGATCTAGTTATGATAATATCATTATAGCCCAGGAAACCATCCTCCTTATGAGATTCAAACCAGGAAAGAAAGGTTATGTTGCTGTTAAGGTTGATATGGAGAAAGCCTATGATAGGCTTGATTGGAGTTTCCTTGAAACTACCTTGCGAGAAGTTAGGCTTCGTGAGAACCTAATTCAACTAATTATGAGGTGTGCTTGTACAACTTCTATGAGGATTCTGTGAAACGGGATGGAGGGTCCTGAATTTAGGCCTTCCTGAGGGCTTCGCCAAGGGGACCCGCTTAGTTCATATCTATTCGTCCTTTGTATAGAAAAGTTGGGACACTTGATAAAGGCTGAGTGTCGGGGAAATAGATGGAAAACGCTGAAATTCCCCAACAATGGTCCCAATATTTCTCACTTGTTCTTTGCTGATAATCTCCTTCTGAACGCTGAGGCCTTCTTGGGACAAATGAAAGTTATCAATCGTGTTATCGCTAGATTCTGTGCTATTTCCAGCAACAGAATAAATTTTGGAAAGTCTAATGCCCCGTTTGGTACGTAGAATTGATTTTGATGGAAATGGAAATGGAAATGGATATGGATATGGAGTTTAAAAGTATGTTTGGTATGTCTTGGAAATGGATCTTGATTTTTACGTGAAAGGACCGAAATACCCTTAACTGTTCACACCTCTCATTCACTGTTCATCTTCTTCCTCCCTCGTGCGTCCTCTCATTCACTGTTCACCATACAGCTCCCTCGTGCGTTCACCTTCTTCCTTCCTCATGCGTCGCTCGTCAGGGTGGTTGCTCGGCGTCGCTGGTCGCTCACCGTCGCTCATCAGGGTGCCATCTTCGCGTTGTCGCTCGTCTTTACAGGTCGCTCACCGTCGTTCGTCAGGGTGCCATCGCTCGTCTTTGCTGCACCATCACCGCCGTAGCTGGGGTGCTGGTCACCGCCGCTGTAGTTGGGTGCTGGTTGTCGTCTGCCGGTAGCTGGGGTGCTGGCGGTCGCTGGTCTGTGGAGGAGACGACGAAGGGTGTTAATGGAATTCCATGGAGCTAATTACATTTCCATGGGATGAGGCATGGAAATGCAATTCCACCACTTTGGTGGAATTGGCTTCCAATTCCAAATCCATATCTAGCTACCAAACATGCTCAGTTGATGGAAATCAATTCCATTTCCATATCTAAGCATACAATTCCATCAAACCAAACGGGCCCTAAGGCTTTTTTCTCAAGAAATGTCAACCTGCGAAGGAAGTCGGTTTTAGGACATGAGCTGGGTATTGGTATCATCGATGACCTTGGCAACTACCTGGCTGTCCCCCTCATCCACTCGCGAGTTAGCACTGGGACTTTTGGTCACATAATGAAGAAGGTCAGATTGAGGCTCTCGTCTTGGAAAGGGAAGTACTTAACCATGGCCGGAAGGATGACCTTTATCAATTCCGTCTTAGCTGCCCTCCCTTCTTACCAAATGCAGTCTGATCTTCTTCCGAAAGGTGTTCTTTAGGACCTTGAAAAGACTACTTGCCATTTCTTTTGGTCCCAGGATGAAAACAAAAGGAAAATGCACATTGTAGCATGGGGACAAATCACGAAGCATAAGAAGATTGGAGATCTTGGCATTAAAAACCTGGAGATGCAAAACAAAGTGTTCATTATGAAGCTTTGTTAGATGATACTCACTAAGCCAACGACCCTTTGGGTCAGGTGTCTTCGGGCCAAATATGAGTGTGGAGATTGTCAGATTCTGACGGTGGTTCGGAAAAAGACAAATTCCCTAACCTGAAGAGCCATTACTGAAGTTTGGGACATGTTCATATCTGGGGTGGGTAGGAAAGTGAATAATGAGTTTTCTACTAAGGCCTAGTGGAACTTATGGACCCCTCTGGCGGAACCCCTTATAAAGCTGGCTACTAATAACTTGGACTACATAAACCTGGAAGATGAAGTGGTAGACTTCATCTCCCCAGTGGAGCTTGGGATGTTGATAAGTGGGCACGCTTCCTTCCGTCCCATATCCTTCTCTCTGTCTTGCGGACCAAACCTCCTTCTAATGATAGAGAAGATGAGTTCTATTGGAGAGGATCCCTTGATGGCACCTTTTCTATTAAATATGCTTATGCGTTCCTCACTATACCAACGGTTGAGGTGGTCAATTTGGTATGGAGGAAGATTTGGCGTTGGCCGGTTCCTGAAAAGACAAAATTTTTCCTGTGGCAAACAACCCAAGAGAGATTGATCACCAATTCCCTAAGAGCTGGAAGAGGTCTTTCAATGACAGGAGAGTGCCCCTTTGGGTGCAATTGTGAGGAGAGCATCATCCGTACCTTGAGATATTGTAAGAGAGCAAAAGATGTGTGGAGCATCATCCATACCTTTGGCTTTCATGGAACGCAACTTCTCAATCAGGAAAGGCGAGATTTCATCGATAGCCATGGGCGAAGATATTCGCTATTGGCTGTTGGACAATTTGGAAGATGAGATGTGCCCAATTGTTCGGAGGGAGCGGATTCTCAACAAAGGAGATCTTCCACCAATGCATATTTCATATAATGGAAGATGCATCTGTGGGAAGATTCACACACCAGATTTTCAAGGGAAGCAGCAGCAGGGATATTTACTGGAGGCCACAGGCCAGTGGAGCAGTTAGATTGGACGTCGATGCCTCAGTTCGAGCACTAAACCAGGTTGCGTGTGGAGGGGTCATCAGGGATGACCAAGGTAATTGGATTATGGGTTTTCAGAGAAAACTTGGGAGTGGCACGATCTTAAGGGCAGAGATTTTGGCAATCCAAATGGGGCTGGAGTTATGCCAAACTTTGCAGCTTAATGATATACAGATTTTCTCTGATTCCCTATAATCGGTTAATACCCTGTTAAGGGATAGCGACACAAATCATCACCTTCGTCATGAGATTGAAACCACTCGACACCTTCTATATGGCAGTTGGAATGTAGAGCTGTATCATTGTAATAGAGAGATTTAGATGTGTGCGAATATTATAGCGAGAGAAGCTCATATAGGTAGCTCGACTTTTTGTATTCTTGCCGAGGTTCCTCCAAACTGTAGAGAGTACATCTCTCTTGACCAAACCTTAGTAGGAAGGAATAGCCCTCCTCTCATTTTGTAATTTCCTCTTCAAGCCTAGCTTACCTTTCAAATAAAAAAAAAGAATCTTACCTGTTTATTGAATCTGGGGTTGGGCATACCCATGATACAAGGGCAATGCATCTAACACATGATCTACTGGGATCTGTCCCAGCAGATACTGGGGCAAGCCAAACAAGCCTTTTAAGTATGATCACATAGGTAGGTCAACCCAGCTTCACTAAGCTATGGTGATGCCTCCCCAAATGTCAAGATTGGAGCCATAACAAAGTGGCATTCTCAGGATTGAACCCTCTCCCTTTAGGTGAGAATATTAGTCCAATTCATTTGCTAGTTGAACCCACGAACGATAGGTTACTAATGTGAGAATTTTTATTGTACACTATCTGTAACTACCTTTATAAATATTCTGAGTATGAAGAAATATCTTAATTTTGGTAATCTTTTGGATGCAACTCATAAATTTTTTTATACAAAAAATAAAATCAATTGGGGCCACAAACCTAAAGCAGTTATCAGTTGGAACCGCACCCTTGTTTGAAATGTTTAGGGGTCGAGTGTCGGGTCTTTCTAAACAACTCTGAGGAGAAACTTTGTGGACTATTTAAACCCAGTTTTTTTTAGATTGTGGGACAAAATTTTTCTATTAGGAGTGAATTTATTCATACATATGTTAGATTATATATCAATGAACAAGTTAAGTAAATTATTTTAAATATGAACATAAATAGTTTAAGGTAGTGTATTTAGATTCTTTAATTTCTAAAACAAATACTAAGGGCTCTTATATTAATACCCGAAAATAGTATGATACATAAGTTGGTGTAGTGGTCAATGTGGTTATGTTAATGGTGTAGAAGAGTTTTTTTATTGTTTTTGAGGGTATTTTAGTATTTTACATTATAAATATATATATTTAATTAAAAATTATATCTCACCTTCACCATCCTATCCCACATGTTAAAAAATTTATTTCTAATTCCATTTCCACTTCCAATAAAAATTCTTCCACTTATCCACACGGTACTAGTGTCCATCCCATTTCTTCAAGTTTGTGGTTACCACGGCAGTTACAAAAGCGTCACGCATTAATCTGTTTCTTCGTTTTTTTAAATTGTTTGTTAATATTCGTCAATGTTCAAACCTGCCTGCGGATTCAAGTTTAAAAAAAAAAAAGCTTGGCCTGCGGATTACCAACGACGCCGTTTTCTTGGGCATTGCTAAATTTCCAACCTGGCAAGAAAGAAAGCGGTTCATAAAGGGAAATGAGATTGTCCTCGCATCAGATCAAAACCGGAGGGTGAAGAAAAGAAATTCCAAGTCGAGAGAACCAGTCAACCTTTAGTAATTTGTAGTCGCCAACAATGGCGCCATCGAAGTCCAGAGGTACGGCTCAAGGCTCCTCACGCGGGATGAACGCAAGGGTTTGGCTCTATTCGATCCTCCTCACCTTGCAATATGGAGCTCAACCTTTGATTTCCAAATGGTTCATCAGGTTTCTTTAAGAATTTACTTCTAAGAATCCAATTTGCCTTTATTGCCTTTTCTGTTGTTCACTATTTGGTTCTGGCTTCGCCCATCCAAACAAGATCATAGGCTACTATGCATTTCTGTTGATTAACATGGACGCCATCTAATGATGCATAGTCATTTTATCCTGAACATGATGATTCGTTCATAATTTTTTTCGGCAAGACATGTTAAGGTGTTGGTAATTTACATGTCTATCCAATATTGACGACGGAGGACTGGTTTTATGTCTATAAAGATGTTCGTGTGAACATCAATTGACTACCGTATGTCAACATATCAAGAATTTCGCGCGTCATTTATATTAGTGGTTGTTGGTAAAATTAACTCAGGCCATTTGAAAAACAAGATCGACTTGATAATTACATTTACACTAGTAGTCAACCAAAAAGTATAAAGGATGACTAAGCAACTATATGTGTATTTCTCAATTTTCAATGGCGGGGTGTTTTATTTTCAAGAATCCAGGCGATTAGGGTTTTGGAAGTTGAGACGTTGTTTTATTTCTTTTTGAACTATTTGTTGATTTGAAGAAGGCCTAGTAAGGCCCAGAGTGAGACACCCCGCCCCACCAAAAATGAAATAAAATAAAATTGGGATTTGAAAAGCCGCATTCGTTTCCTCATATCAAGTGTATGAGATCCTAAAATATTAATATAGATGTTAGTATGATTGCTAGGCTGAGAAATTGTCTGAAATGAAGGCCTACGAGTTTGAATGAAAAATCAATACCCCACTTTTATGTTCTTGTCTAATAGTCTGTTTCTTCATAATGGAAGGAGTTTCCTTGAGTTTATCTGCAAAGTTGTGCTTCTTGTGTAATAAAACATTTCAGTTCATGCCATTAGACTTACCTTGTTTACATCTCATAGCTATGTGCATGTTAAGTGCTCTTGGTTTCTATGAGAATGATTAGTTTGTTTTTCTATCTAAGGTATTTATTCATTAGCGTATACTTCTCACCTATAATTCACGAGGGGGTATTTAATGGGTTAATCATGGAATTAATTTTCTAGTCATTTTCTTGTGCAGGCAGCAGTGACATTTTATAGTAACTGGTTATATGAATTTGTCTTTTTAACTTCATTTCCCCTTCTTACAGAAAAGAAGTTATTGTAACATCATCTGTTTTGGCATGTGAGATTCTAAAGGTAAACGTTAATCAAATTTGTCTTGATAAGTATACGTGTACTGTACATTGCTTCTCTTAATACTTATTGGGAAAAACTCAAGTATTCTTTTAATATGCTTTTTAGGTTATATGTGCGGTAATTTTCATGGCAAAAGAGGGTACTTTGAAGAGAGCATTCAAAGAATGGACTTTGATTGGTGCATTGACTGCATCAGGACTCCCTGCAGCTATCTATGCTCTTCAAAATAGCTTGTTGCAAATTTCTTACAGGAATCTTGATTCACTCACATTCACAATGCTTAATCAGACAAAGATACTTTTCACTGCATTCTTTACTTACTTAATATTAAGGTTTGTCACTGGGATTAATGTCATTGATATTTATGCTTTGCTGGATGTAACTCATTGTTCAAAGTTTGCATCTGAAGAAATGCTAATTGTCATCTCTGTTAGGCTGGTACATGGTTTTGATAGTGCTTGTGTATCAGAAGTGATATACTCATATACTGTTTAACGTTCACTTTCCCATGAAGTCGCCATATGCTTTTAATTGTGGTTTAATACTTCCATAGCAGAAAATTTTCTTATTGGTTGCTACAAGATAAGGATTTGTGAAGCGGACAATGGTAATCTCTCTTGGAAATGGGTAACTGGATTTAACTAAACATGAGAACATCCGGTTTCTGAGTTATATGCAGGATTGGTGTCCTGACATGTATTTCATTTATAGGGTTGCTTTATTGCCTTCTTTATAAACGGTAAATTCATATAATGTTTTGGCCCTTTTGGTGTTCAGTGACCTCCTATTTTTTATTTATCCTAGCATCGTAGTTCTTATTTAATTTGATTTTATTTCATATTAAGATGGTCTTAGCTCAATAAGTCTGGATTGGTTGAAGGAGAGTCCCAAATTCATATAATAAATTCATAGACAGACTTACCCTAAGGAATGGTTCAGTTAGGCTGGTTACTTGTCTGCCTTTTCTTTTCATTTCTTTTCTTTTCCTTTTTTTAATATAGGGAGCTGGGTTAGTGTTTGTGAATTTTACCGAAGGACTGAAAATCTAGATAGAAGGTGCTTCTCTTGGTATTAATTATTAAATAATATATTGGTGTTCAAGACATCTGATAATAGCTTAAACAGGCAGAAACAATCAATTCAACAAATTGGAGCTTTGTTCTTGTTGATAGTTGCTGCTGTTCTTTTAAGCGTTGGTGAAAGCTCTAGCAAAGGCTCTACAGGTGGGAATGTTGATCAGATCTTATTTTATGGAATTATTCCAGTATTAGTTGCTTCATTGCTCTCTGGATTGGCTTCTGCATTGTGTCAATGGGCCTCTCAGGTTACCTGAACTTTGTAGTTTCAAATGTTTCATTCATATGTTATTTTGTTTATACTTGTAGTATTAATTACATTTTATCACAGGTTAAAAAACACTCATCATATTTGATGACTATAGAGATGTCCATTGTTGGAAGTCTATGCTTGTCTCTCAGTACTTTGAAATCTCCAGACGGGAAAGCCATGGGACAAAAAGGGTTCTTTTATGGTTGGACTCCTTTAACTTTGGTAATATTCTTACTGTTATTTGACCTTTTTGATCCTGTTTCTTAGCATTTACATATTTGAGTCATGATTTTGTATATATAAGCTAATACAACCATGGCATAGGTTTTAAAAGACTCGAAAAGATCAAATCTTTGTCCCTTGATTAAGCGTTTGCATTCAGTTGTAATGTTTAGCTGAAGTTTTAATTTCTGCCAAGGTTTCTGTTGATGTTTTCCAACTTTATGCTCACCTTTACCTTTTTGTGCAAGACGATATGCCATAAATTTATGACTCAACTGTTTTTAAAAAGTTAAGAGTTGAATTGTATTTTTGACGCAATTGTATTGTAATTATACAATGTTCATAATTTGGAGATTTCTTGTTTTTGACCTGGATTTTTAAACTTCCAATAAGTTACATATCCTTATTATTATTCATTTCAGGTCCCGGTGGTTTCCAACGCTCTTGGTGGAATTCTTGTAGGTCTAATTACAAGCTATGCCGGTGGTGTTAGAAAGGTAATGAACTGGTTATTTTGAAGGAAGCATATTATGAAGTTTTTATTTTAGTATGCATGAATCATGATTACTGTTTTTAAAGATGTTTTTTTTTTGCTGGACTTCATTGGTGATGCAATTACAGAAAGTTTAAACTGCATATATTTTGGTCTCGTATGTAATGATGGTTTAAAATTGTAATATTGCTACTAGATAACCGATTAAAACAATTGAGCAAATGAGGAACTTAGTAATTGGTAGGCAATTATACTTTTTATTGGGAAAAAGCATTATTTTTGTTTGGGTCATTTTGTGAAGGCACTTACAATGTTGGTGGTTCTGTCGTGGTTGTAGGGATTTGTCATTGTTTCCGCACTTCTAGTTACTGCATTGTTGCAGTTTATTTTTGAAGGAAAACCACCTTCCCTATGTTGCCTTGTGGCTTTCCCACTTGTGGTTAGTAGCATCTCAATATACCAGAAATACCCCTACCAGCTTAAGAAGAAGGTGTCATAACTCCTAATTGTCATGACATTGGTGGTTTCTTTATATTCAAAATATATACATCTTGTATATGATATGATAGAAAGCAGGAATTCTCATGGCTTGAGTTTCAAGATTTGAGACTGGCCTAGAGATTCCCTAGTTCGATGACTGTTATCTCACAGAAAGCAGGAATTCTTCTCAAAATCGACCTGGACTAATCAATATGTTTAGGATTTTATCCAGATTTGTCTCCAAGCTTTTATGAACGAGTTGTATATTTTGGCCTCTTCATTTTGTAACACATGGGGCATGATAATGAAATTCATTCGGGAAAAAAACATTTCTTTTCATATTTATCATGGTTTACCCACTATCTTATCAATAGATTCATGTGCTTGTAATCTAAAAATATTTGTGCCTATCACCATCAAATTTATATCAATATAATTTTATTAATATTTTAATATACTATGTTATTGCAACATTATATATTAATTACTTTTTTTTAATTGTAATTTTGTTTTCATTGACTTTCATCATGAAGAGAAAAAATCATGGATGGAACATTTTAATCAATGTTTTAATAAAGAAATAAAGGAAGTATATTATAAAATACAATATATCTTTCATAATCATAAACAATTTTTTTAATTTTTTTATTGATATATGATTTGTTGGAAATTAATAATTACAACAAAAAAGGCGATCTAAAAGGCTGTTAATTTGTCCTACGTAAAAGGCCAGCTGGGGTTTGAGACAATGTCCACATTTAGTAACACTTCTGAAAAGCTCAAACGTCCGTTTAATAATGTGTTTTTTTGTAAAATAAGATAATTTTCTTCACATATTCATCTCTTTTACGTAAAAACATTTTTCTATCACTTTTTTAAATGGATCCAATAGTAGTAAGTTGGGAGAAAAACTCCTAGCTACACTGCTTAAAAGCAAACAAAAGAAAACTAGCAGCATTAATTATCGCTATGTCCATTTACTTTTAAATTATGTTTTTTTTGATCAAATTTACCTTTAAATTATGTCAGCACTAAATAAAGGCTAAATTATATAATTTTTTACATAAGGTTAATTTTAAAATTTAAAATTTCAAAGAGAGGTTAAATTTAAATTTTAAAATAACTAGATTTAAAATTAGGAAAATTTTTTACAATTATTAACTTAATAGGATGCTATATAGGATGTGAGGTGATTTCCGTTGAAAATAAAATAACGGTAAGTTAACAGCAGAGTGTATAACAAAGAAAATAAAAGTCATAATAGCTAAATTTAAATTTTGAAATATTAGCGAGTTAGATGCATCTGCCTTAAAATAGCTTGCTTTTTTTTTTTTGTATAACTTAACCTAAAAATTAATTAATCTACATTAAAAATATTTTAAGTTTAATAAAGGAAACAAAGAAAGAGAAATAATTTACAAAAGTTCTGCACAAAAAAACTCATTGAATGGAGCAGGTTGCTACCAAAAAAAACGAGTCATTATCCAAAATAAAAAGGCAAGGACAAGTAGTCATCCGAGGACTGCCACGTCTACAGTATCTCTCACTTTCATCAACCATGTCAACCATCAAGAGGAAGACGAACCTAGGAAGCAGAGTGGGGTAAGCTTCGCAAACCATTCTTTATCATGCGTATCCTTAATTCACTCTACGTTCCGGACCTTAAACATGGAGGATAAATTGAAGAACTCGCTTTCGATCTCCCCGAACCTCTGTCATCCGATTCGTATGATCGGCGAGGACAAAAAGGAAGAACAAACCATCACAGTCCCACGTTGTTGAGGGGTGCCAAGCCAGGCATTGGCTTGACGAGAACAGCATGAGAATGCCGACAGGGCGTTGATGCTGTTATGAAATTCCTGTGGAGGAGCCTGAGTTATGGCTATGCTAGGTAGCTTAAAAGACATGTTGCAGTGAGTGTTTGAAATAGGATTTACTTTTGGTAGTGCTTATAAACATCCTTGTTCTAGATGATCATGGTAAAAATGTTATGATGATGGTCCGATGGTTCTTGGAGCTCCTAGATTAATAATGAATAAAATTTTAACAATTTGGATTTGATCGGAAATGCTAGAAAAGCACAAGAAAGCTGTTAGAAATCAGGATATGCGCAATCAAAAACGAATTTTCTATTAAGGCTTGCTCCAAGAGGATTTTCTGCTGGCAACTTCGTTATTCTGGCTCTCAGGTGGGAGCAGCTATTGTTCAAGTCTTTAAGGTGATGATATATTTATCATTCCTATAATTTATTCTTTAGGAGGTACATTGTAGAAGTCTGGACGCTTCAGCAGGTTCTTTTTTTATTGTTTTTATTTTGGAGTCTCAGAATAACTCAGATTTAAACTGTAGACCATTTGCTTCACATAAAACGAATACATGTTTTTGCTACAGGATTTTGAGCCAGAAAACTTAGGACATGGAGAGCCTTCTTGTAGAGTTGGCTTTTAGTCTATTGGGATAAGGTGACTTTGGTTTATCCTGTCTTTCTCCGGCTTCATCTTCATCAAGTTTTGCATGAAAAGACTGCTTAATCTTTCTCCAATTAAGACCCCAGCCCGATACAATCTTTGGCTTGTTGTTACTTAATTTTTCATACTCCCTCTGTAACTCAGAGTAATCATTGTGCAGTTCTGCCATATTAAACTTTACATTCTCAAGTTCTGATTCTTGAATCTCCGGATTTGTAAATGATTGGTTTACATCCTGTTCAGAGTTGTTTCCACTTGGTTCCGGCTCCTTTTCTTGCATTGCTTCTCTCATCTTTACTTGCTCTGAAAATAGAACCTGCAAATCTCATATAAGGGCAAGTAATCATAATCAGTGCTATCGGCTTCATATCCTGATTTGATAACCTTGATCATAATTGTTAATTTTCTGTTTTGGTCCCATACCCTTTCAGATATCATGTGAACCATTTCACCTTTCTAAAGAATATAAGTTTCTTGCAATGGACTTGGAAATATCCTGTTCGATCTACTGATTATCCGCTAGTAAATTAGTTTATGATGACTATCTCACATTTCAAATTCTCTTTTATTTAAAATGCTCTTCCAAATTCGTTTTTCTCTGCAGTAACATCAAGAGGATTTTATTTCTAAAGCTCATTGGGCATCGGCATAAGCTCTTCTGTATAGAAGAAAGTTCTTGGAGAAGTTATTGTCAACAATAACCCATTCATGTAGGTTTCATTTATATTTCGATCACCCCCTGTGGAGCTTAAAATAAAATCTCTCAAAGATGCATCATATTGGAATTGAGCAACTAGATTATTGGGTTCCGACAAACTTCACCTGTACAATAGTTCTTAGAGGCAATCTTTCATTTTGTGCAGCGTGCATGCATGCATCAAGTGAAAGTTTTCCACAGTTCATTATTTTGCACAGCCTTCTCCGGTCATGCTCAGGCAATGCAGGATGACTCTGAAGAGATCTCAGTGTGATAACTTCAGAACATTGTCTTAAGATTCGTTCTACATGCATATTAAACAGAAAATTGAAACACAAGAAGAAAGGAACAGCTAACCTTGAGGTAGGTGTCAATGGCTCTGTATAGACCATCATCACAGGTTTGGGTGTTTTCCGGTAGCAGTTCAGCCAAAACTTGAAACTTGGTGATTGAGAGATTTGGATCTCTTTCAACTTCAGCTAGGTAATTGTCTAAGAGTCTACTAATGTTGAATTTCCCAGACTTGTGTTGCTGTTGCACCTGTTGTCCATGCATCAAGTAGTATTCCACAATCCTTTGGACCATATCAGTGTCCAGCATCGTGCATTCTTCTGATGAGTTGACCATGTTACTAAAAGGGGAAAAAAGACGCATAAAGGTTATTCTGATTGGACATTTTGAGAATTTCTTGTATTTTTTCTTAACTTAAATTTTTTAATTACATAGCCCACTGTGTGAAAAGGGAAAACTATACACACTTTACTAGTTTCCGTTGATCTCCATTTTGATATCTTGGAATCAAAAGATCATTCACCTCCGCATCTTCCAACATCATTCCCACTCTCTTTTCAATGTCTGAAGTGAGAGCAGGCGATGCAGAATACACGATGGCCATTTTTAACATCTGCAACAAGAATTTACATGACACAGCTTCTTGTCGAGGAGAAAGCATGCTTAATAGGCTTTCAATAATTTTCTTTTGCTCCTTGCTGTGTCCAGACTTTTCTTTCTCATTCCCACCGTAAATACTGAACTGTAATTCATTCTCTCCATACCCATATCCTCTTAGCCCTTCTAACTCTACATCTATTCCTCGCAACCATAATTTCGCATAGTGCATAATGCACTCACCTATTATCTCCGGTTTGGTTCCTTTTGCTCTTATAGCTGCAATAATCCGCATGAAATGATCAATGCGAAGAGTTGTCACATCATCGAACCACCAGCCTTCTTGATTAGCTGCTGCATCTGCTCCTTTGGAGTTTTTATCTTTAGAGGCCTTCCAAGCTATGGAGTCACAGCATCTTCTAACAATTTGCAGATTCTCAGCCCATGGAGATAGAGTTTCACAAGATTTCAGTACAGTGATTGTGTCTTTCCATGAAGAAAGCACAACAAATGTGAGGAAGGCTTCACTCTTGGAGATTAGATTTCCATCTTCCAGTTCTTCTGTCATCTCTAAAAATTCTGACGCATATCTCAGTTTTGCTATGTTCTTTGAGCTAAAATCTATTGGGAGGCCATAGCAGAATCTTATAATTATTTCAAATGTTTCAGATCCACCTGGAACGTTTTCAAGCTTGAGCTCATATCCTGTATTTGCGACCGAAGGCTGCACTTCCAATCGTCCTATGTAGGCGCATTTTGCTATCAAGGGATACTGTTTCAGCAAAAGAAGAAGAAACATGAAGTGATTACAGTGCCTTTCTCAAGAACTAGTATCTTCGTTTTCAATGTTTTCTGCTTTATCTTGCTCGAGGTAAGGATTAAAACATGAAAAGGTAACTTAATTAGTGCATCTACTAAGGAAGAAAAATAAAATCTCTTTTGATCAACTTTTCTCTGATCATTTGGAAGAGGAATATGTAGGAATAGATAGTTTCCCTATACCTTGTGAACATTATAAGTAGTTTCCTGAACATGAATTGACAAGTCCGAAGGAACTTGAGGTGTGATAAACCTGCATGATCCCACATCAGAGCAAGCATAAAGAAAGGACATGAAATTTACTCAAGTTAGATGTGCAAAAGTCACATCAATATATAGACATCTCAAGGAAATTGTGAATAGTGTTTTTTGTAGCTGCTAAAATATGAAATGAAACGTCTTTTGTGACTCTAAAACGCGCACGCGCGCACTCTCTCTCTCTCTCTCTCTCTATATATATAACATGAGTATTCGTTTTTGAAGCTGTCAGCTATTGTGATGACTTTGTTGGGAACTAAGATGATGTTGTCGGCTAGCTGATGGATGCCATCAGAATAATTCTCTGCCTCTTTGTCTTGTGGTTGAGGCGCCTGAAGCTGAAGAGACTTTCTCATGGTGGTTTTCTCTGGTTGCAGTCATGCTATGGTCACGCTTCATTAAAAATTTCTGAAGAATAAATGGTATGACATGCCCCAGCTTTGCTCTAAATTAATGCTGAGAAGTGAGTTTGTGGTTTCTGTAGGAGTGTCGTTACTATGGTTGTTGGATTGTTCCTTTCCTGGGGAGTCTATTAGCTTTCACAAAATTCCCCAAGCATATAAAAACTGAAAAACTGGTTTTTTGTTGTTGGGGGGGGGGTTGACAATATAAAACTGAAAACTACATATGGATGAATTCCACCATTTTGTTTCTTTCTTTTATTGACCTATTTATTTGTTTCTTTTTGGAATCGGAGAGAAGACAATGAGTACTTGTTCCACTACCAAAGATGGAGGGCATTCTAAAAGAAATTCTTATCCAAAATACAAGTGCACTTGATGGGTTATTAACAAACGTTATTGCAATTTACTAGAAGCCTTGAAATCTAACGGTTTTTCTCTATATTTAAATATGGATAAATTGGAAAATGGGTTATTTCCTGACAAAAGTATTGAGTCAACAATACTCCATCTGATTCTAAATTTAAAAGTATATAATTTATAAGAAGATATAGTATCTACAAGCTAGTGTGATCTACTTGAACCTTTTTTGCAATGCAAGAAAGAAATATTATAGCTTGTTGTTTCTTTTTTAAAAAAATATTTAAGAATAATATAATAAAATAGAATCTTTCTAAGGATTTCCCCTCATTATTTTAGCCATCAATTTTTGAGATGACCCAGATGCCAAATATATATATCTTATTTATCATTGTTATTACCTTTATTAAATAGTTCCATGGTTCCATCAAATTTTATATCTTTAATTGTAAAAATTTTAAAACTAATAAAAATTTACAATAAAAGACACTTTAAAGATGAATGGAATATTAAATTCAGAGTAAATATGATCTTCACATGATGTGTTATACTTTTTAATTTAAAAAATTACACTTAACCCTCTTAATATTTTCATATATGTAATTTTTATATTGTATTTTTATTATTAATAATATGTGTTGCTAAAGATGTTATTTTAAATAACATGAATTAATCAAATAAATATAAAAAGAAATTCAATGAATTGCTTCCATATTGTAATATTATATTGACATTGATTTAAATATGATTTATTTCTTTAATATTACTATCTAACATTTAGATCTTACATTTAAGTTAATAAATTGTTAAATTAAGACATCTAAAATAAGTTTAGATTATATGAATGGTTAAGCATAGCCAACTATTAAAAATGACGAGAGAAATCGTCAAAAAGAATTGATGAGAAAATCAAGAAAGCCAACTCCGATTCTAAGTGGATAAATTTTTGGAATTACAATTCAAACAGTCCTAATATAAAAAATAAAAATTAAATTTGAAAACTTCTAAATCAAGAAAGTTAAATCAATTTCTTGAAACGACAAGGGGTAAAATGTATTTAGAGATTATTAATTAATTAGTATCTTTCTTATATAGTTATATATGAATTATTCGGTGTCTTTTTTATTGTATTTGTCTCAAAATGGTATCGAAAAATCATTTTGATAGACTATGCACAAGTTTGGAAATCTTTATCCCAATTGTGCATGTAAATCAAGACAAAAAATATTTTTAAATCTGTAAAAAATATTTTGAAATCTATAAAAATATCTTGAAATCCGTAAAATTTTTTTTAATTCATTAAATTATTTTTAAAATCCGTAGACTACCTCCAAGACACACACTGTAAGGACAAAGGGGGCTATTTTTTTGGCCATAAAATAAGACTAAATTGGTCCAAAGGAAAGTTCTTCGCTTTTTTATTTTCCACATGAAGTTCAAAGGTTTGGCCGTTCGACGTACGCGTTATTATGGTTGGCGGCCTCTCGTCCCGCGTGTATATAAAAATGTGCTGCACTCGAATTCCGCCATTGTCATATTGTTCTTGCTTCTCCCATAATTCTCGCTCTGCGATTGTGAGATTTTGGGAGATTCGGATCTGAGAGTTCTTTGCTTCACAAAATACAACTGGTTACTGACATTTCTTTCGATCCATCTCCACAAAATGGCGACGGTGTCCCCTCTTGCCAAATACAAACTCGTCTTCCTGGGCGACCAATCGGTTGGAAAAACCAGTATCATCACACGCTTCATGTACGACAAATTCGACACAACATATCAGGTCATTACCGATCCCTTCGTTTCTTTGGATTTGTTTCACAATCAGGCTTCGTTTTTGTTCATTTCGAATTCTCTCGCATCGCAGTTGAAGGATTTTGATTATTCTGTCGATCTCTCTTCTGTTATCAGATATCGGATATCGGATTTACGATATCTTATGCGTTTTTTCGTAGATCAATCTGCATTTTGACATTTTTATGCTCTTATTTATTTTGGCAGCGGCCAACACCATTCTCGTTAGTTAATCGTTATGGAGGGTCTCTCATGTGCTGTATATGGTTAGTAACTTTTGTTAGGTGGTGCTGAGGGGGTGAATATCATCTAATTGATGAGGCATGTAATATATGTAAAATGGAAAATTATTGCCGTGATTATGAAAGTCTTTGCAAAGTGTAGGGGCGAGAATAGATGTTCTGTATACATTGTAGTCTGGTAGATGCTTTTTCTCAGTTTTTGTGTGTCGTTTGGGGCATTATTATCTGAACCATATTTAAATCTAGATCCAATATAATGTAGGGTAAGATAATAGAATCAAACCATTGCTTACAGGTTCGTTATCCAATAATTATGAATATGAATCTCTACATCATGAGATTTGAATTGTTAAAATGCTAAAGAGTGGCAAAAAAGAGGATGTATTTTCGGAATTATGTTCAAGGTTTTGATTAGTGTTGATAATTGAAAATTGAATTGAGATTTAGGTGAATTACATGTATTAAATTCCTCTGACCTTGTAATGTTCCTTGTTTATACTGGTTATCCTGTATGATTATTGATTAGTATATAACTGAAAATGGAAACCTGTTTTTATGCCTCTTTTTTATTCCTGCTGCTAGGTTAACGCATGTTTTGCTAATCTGAGTTGCAGGCTACTATTGGGATTGACTTCTTGTCTAAAACGATGTACCTT
>JANTPZ010005080.1:0-11441 GCA_025593235.1 Vachellia pachyceras | reverse complement strand
TAATCCATGCAGCTTTCTCATAGCGGGTCGGTCCAGCACCTTGTACTCTTACAAGTGCCTATGACTTTGACTCGTATCTCCATACCTTATTAAAGTCATACTGGTCTTACTTTATCTTTGTTCCCACATAGATAACCGACCAGGGACATTTAGGACAATATTCATAATTTGCCCATGGATGCAATTATCATAATAAACATGCAAAAGTTATGATAATTAAATGGAGAAAATACATTAAAATAAATAATGTGTGAAGCACAATGATTGGCCCCTAGGGCACAATTTCCAACACTTTCTTCACCAACAATGGCATCACTTCTCTCTTTTCAGCTTGCAAAAGTCAGCCAAAATGGGCTGAAGATGGAGGGAATTTTGTTGTTTAATAATTCATGCATAAATGGAATGGAAGGCTAAGATTGAATCTTGAGTTTTCACTTAAATCCAAGCGTTATAATTTATCCACACAAGGGCCATTTGCTTGCCTCTCATTGGGTGATAAAAAGGTGTCATGATGGCTGTAATTTGCTGGTTAGAATCTGGTTTCATTAACCAAACTGAATCTCATTCTGTTACTTTTACCGATTGCACTTTTTACCGGTAAACTTAACTTTATTCCGGTAAATCTTTTTCTACTTTTCTAGAGATATTTTATTCCTCATTTGATCTCCATATTTTCCTCTTGAATATAACAAAATTATTATCCCCAAAATACCCCTTACTTTCCTCAAATTTTACAGGATTATTTTATCATGTCCAAAATCCCTGAAAACGTACAATCGGAGAGCAAAATTCTTTTAGGGCCTTGAAAAATACTACATTTTTCATTGATTCTCTAGCCCTTTTCCTTTTTCCAAAATTCCCTCTAGATTGTCCAAAATTAATTTTTGAAATAATTATATTTCGGGGATTTTCGAGTTTTTTTCGGGAAAATCGCCTTAATTGTACATTGGATAATAATTTTATTAAATACTATAAAATTCACTGGATTTTTCCATATTTTTGTCTAAATTTTATGAGGGCTCCTGATACCTTAAATAATTCTTTTTCCCCTTTTTGTCCTTCAAAATTATATAAATAAAAATCTAGTCCGAATTTGGAAATCTGTGATCAGTGAGTCGGGCTCTATCCATTGGGCATCTCTAAATTTTTTGTCAAAAGTTGACTTTTAACTTGTCAAATGACCAAAATGCCCTTCCATTTTCTCATAATTACCATTTTGCCCTTACTTTCTCTATTTTTCCAAAATTACCATTTTACCCTTAGTTTTAATACTGAAAGACCTTTATGCCCTCGGTCTTTTGTTAAATGACATATGGGTCCCTTTTTTAAAAGATCACCCATCCTCATATTACTCTAGGACAAACACACTTAACTTTGGAATTCCTACAGAACTCCATGCACCAGGCCAGATCTAACTTTACAACTTCCGGTCCATAGCTTTTCTTTCTTTATGAACTGTTTCTCTCTGGGTTCTAATTCATTTCCTAATTATCGGACTAGCATTTAATTAAGCTAGCAAAAAAAATTTGGATATTACACCAATGTACTTAGGACTGAGCTTTTTCATCTTCAAAGATCGACCTACTCCCGTCGTTGGAGATACTCAGAGAAAAATATGATCTCTGACTTCAAATTCTAATGGTCATCTTCTTTGATCTACGTAACTTTTCTGTCGACTTTGGGCTGCTTGTAGCTTTTGATTTATCATCTCTACTTTAGCAGTCTTATAATCTACTATTTCTGGACCGTATATGTTTCTTTCCTTTAGCTCTGTTCAACACAAAGGAGATCTACATTTCCTTTCATAAAGTGCTTCATAAGGTGCCATTTTTATACTGGAGTGATAGCTGTTGTTATAAGCAAATTCAGCTAACGGCAAGTATGCGCTCCAACTTCCTTTCAATTTTAGCACACACGCTCATAACATATCTTCGAGCGTCTGAATCGTTCTCTCTGATTGCCCATCTGTCTGTGGATGGTATGCTATACTAAAACTTAACCTTGTTCCGAGTGCCTCTTGTAAAGATTTCTAAAATCTTGAGGTAAAGCGAGGGTCTCGGTTCCAAATTATATTCTTTGGCACCCCGTGTAATCTCACAATCTCCTTAATATACACCTCTACTAACTTTGTCAGCGGCCAATTTGTATACGTAGGTAGAAAATGCGTTGACTTAGTCAATCTGTCAACAATTACCCAGATGGCGTCATGCTTTGCTGATTCTGGTAAACCAATTATGAAATCCATCATGACACTATCCCAATTCTGGAATTGCTGGGTTCTGCAACATTCCTGGCGGCCTCTAATGCTCTATCTTCACTTTCTTGCAAGTGAGGCATCTAGTTACATACTCTGTGATATCTTGCTTTATGCCCGGCCACCAAAATAATCTTTTCAACTCATGATATATTTTCGTCATTCCAGGGTGAATGGTATATTTACTCCTGTGAGCCTTATCTATTATCTTCTGACTCAATGTAGACTTTAGAGGGATATAATATATGTCTCTAAACTTTATCATTACCTCGAAAGTCTTGTTGAATTCTCTGGCCCCCCTTGACTCATCTGAGTCTCTATATTCTGCGCAAACTGACCAGATTCTTGTGTTCTTTAATCTCATCTTCTATATCCAAATGGATCTGAGTAGTCCCATATCTATCAAACTGTAACTGATTCAATACACCCCAATCTCTGAGGTTCTCTATCAATCTTTGTTCTTTCATCATCATTATAGGCACATGCGCTGTCTTTCTGCTCAGTGCATTGGCAACTACATTAGCTTTTCTTGGATGATACTTTATCTGGTAGTAATAGTCTTTGAGCAACTCCATCCAGCGTCTCTGTCTCAAGTTCAGTTCTTTCTGCTCTTGTAAATACTTAAGACTCTTATGATCACAATACAATTCAATGGTCGCTCCGTATAAATAGTGCATCCATATCTTTAGAGCATAAACTACCGCTGCTAGCCCTAAATCATGTGTGGGATAGTTTTCTTCATGTGGCTTTAACTGTCGTGAGGCGTAAGCTACAACTCTTCCCTGCTGCATTAAAACACAACCCAGTCCGTGCCTGCTAGCATCACTGTAGACCACATAGGTCTCTTTCGGATCTGGAATCACTAGTACAGGGGTCGATGTTAGCTTTCTTTTTAACTCTTGGAAATTGGCCTCACATTTCTCATCCCACGAAAAAGGCTGATTCTTTTTGGTGAGCTTAGTCAACGACAAGGCAATCTGAGAAAAGTTGTATAAATCTTCTATAATATCCCGCTAGGCCCAGAAAGCTTCTGACTTCTATTACTGCCCTAGGCCGATCCCATCTCAGTACTGCTTCTATCTTGCTTGACTTCTATTATGTATGTTGCTTATGTCAAGTTGTATGACAATTGTGTGTAAATATCAATACTATGATACATGGTACGTATGTTGTGTAATCAGTCAAGAGTGTTGTTTGGTAAGTAAAAATAAAGATATGCATGCAAGAAGAGAGAAGCATGAAAGATAGTCTAAAAAGGGTCCAAAGCCCTTATTAAGAATCAAATTTTGAGTAACAGGGAAAAATAGTAAATTGAGTCCAAATTCTATGAACTTTTTTAGTTAAATACTACACATTTCAAGCTTTAAAATAAGCCAAAGTTTACTGAAATCGGATGTGTAGATAAAAATTTATTATTTTCTAAAGTTGAAGGAAAAATCTAGAAAATTGAAAATGACTAAATAAACAGTGCTTCTTCACGTGTAAAAATGTATTAATTGGTCAAGATATTGAACAAGTGAGTATTTATTTCCCTGTAGAGACTTAAAGAGCTTCAATTAGAGACTTGAATCACTAAATTTTAATTTTTCTAGATTTAGTTATGATTTTTCAAAGTTGGCCAAAAATCGTGAATTACCAAGTAAACAATAACAGTGAACAGTAACTCGGACCAAAGTTTTACAATACACTTGGTGAACTAATTCTAAGAATTTGTTGGCCATAAAGTTTTACAATACTATCAGAGTCACTTTACATTGATAAAAACTGTTTCTTTAGTAAAATATCTCTCTTTACTCTTCATCATTACATAAGAGCTTGACAATTGGCTTCTCTCCAACGCACAATCCCACTTTTACCAAAATACTCTTACTTTATCTTATTTTCAACAACCGAAAATGCTTTTTGGGAATTTTCTGATCATTAAGGCTGTGTCAGGCCTTCAAAAATTCCCATAACTCAATATCTCATTTGGGTATTTTCTTTCCTCAAAACGCATTTTGGAAATACCCTTAGTTAATTTTTCCGAAAACCCTGATCAGGCAATTTTCGATCTTTTGTACTGCTGTTCCGGCAAACTATTCCTGACTTTCTGTTGAGAACAATTTTATAAATTAGGGCATTCCAAAAAAATATTTTCAGCAACTTTAACATTACATTTCTAAGACTCTGAACAGTTTAAATAATAATATTTGGCTAAAAACTCATTAAATAGCCAAAATATTAATTATTGTAAAAATTTCCTACGAAGGGCATTTTTATCCATTTAACTTTAACTAAACCTCAATTATGATCAATGACTTTTTCTCTACCTTCTGGTCCCTGGGTCATTTTCTAGTATTTTGGTCAAAATTACCAAAATGCCTTTGACTTTTCTGAAAATGACCGTTTTACCCTTACATTTTCTTTGCTTGCAAAATGGCACCTTTGGCAACTCTTATACTTCTATTCACTCTCTGAACCCTGAATTTCTCTGTAGCCCCTAGTTTAATCCATATCCTCAGTTATAGGAAAATGAGGATATTACAATGTATAATGATATAACATATATTCGAAATATTTTAACCTCCAAATTGAGTCATTTGACTCATCATCCTCTAATTCCAAATCTAAAAACTTGAATATTGATGTTCCCATTTTATCTTACACGTTCTTTCTTCAATTTATCTTTGTCTTGTTGATCATCCTCCATAACTCATATGGACAACATCTTTCGAGTTTCTTTGATCAAACTACATAAGAAATTCACATTAAGTATAGTAGTTAGTCAATATACATTATGAAAAACTTTTACTCTTTATAGTTGACATCATCAAAACTAATCATATTTAACAAAAATACTTTCTCGCACTAGCAAACAGCTCAATAGCAGTCACACTAAAGGTCATATTAGCTGGTTACTGAAGGAGGCTCTAGTATTGGAGGTTGCACCGGCAGAGTATCGCACATTGTTGTGATTTTCGGTCTGGTAGTTGGAAACATTTTTAATGGGAGATTTAGCCTTAGGTCCCAAATAAGCAAAATATTTAAGGAATTGTCCCATGGAGAAAAATATTTAATGAGAGGTCCCATTGAAAACATAAGGTGTTGTCAACACAGCACATGGTGTTGTCAATACAAGGACCTCATGTCGTCAATGGGACCTCTCATTAAATGTTTTTCTCCATGGGACAATTCCTTAAATATTTTGCTTATTTTGGACCTGATACTAAATCTCCCTTTTTTAATGATTGAAGAGCATTTCAGTTTTTCACTCTTATTTTGACTTTTTTTTTAATTTTAAAATCTCATTTTAGGATCAAGTTCCTTCTCTATCATAATGAAATTTGGTTTTAACTCTCCGCCATTTGCAATTTTTCAGGTTTTTCTATCATTTTCACGAACATAATTTTGTATTCATTATTTAAAATCAATCTTATTTAATACATAAATAGATTTTGTTATTTGACTCAATGTGATTCATGAACAACCAAATCGTCTCAAATTCCACATGGATGTAGTCAATCAATTGGCTCATTTTCTATACCTAATTTTTTTTAAAAAAAAAGAGCTCATCTTTTACACCTTAATTACTGTTTGGGAGAGTGATAAAGTTATAAAAATGAAAAAGAAAACGCTTATTTTGCATGTTGATATTAAAAAGCAATTTCTGATAGCATAATATAGATAATAAATGTTATATCCCAGATTTTAGGCCTAGAAACTTAAAAATGGGCCTGAATGATATATGCTATCAAGCGCATTTGAGCAATAGTTATAAGAAATGTCTTGCTATACTACCAAAAAAAATTTTTTATTCCTGCGGATTTTAATCCGCACGTATAAGGTTCCTAGAAATTTATTTTCCTATGGATTTTTCTGCAGGTAAAATCCATAAGAAAATCCGCAGATAAAATCCCCAAGAAAATTTGAAAAAAAATAAAAAAATATATTTAAATTTAGTAACATTTTCCAAGTAAATTGCCTACGGATTCTTATGGTAGAAGACGGTGAGTTTATTTTTGTAAAGATATGAATATTTGATAATTTACAATAATCGAATCAGTATAATCCCATCATAAATATATGATAGTTTACAATAATTCAATTAGTTTATAATATATATATATATATGATAGTTTACAATAATATACTAAATAAATTTAAGATAAATCACTCTATTCTCAGGCTTGCCTATTTGTAAACCAGGCTTGGATATATTAATAAGTCGCCATTCATTGACAAAATCTATGCTTGCTCCATAGTCAGAACAACCCCAGCATATTGAAGCCTCATCACCTATATCTTGCTTATCTTCATTTCTTTCTTTACCAACTCTAAAGTAAGTTTCAATCGTTTATAAACCTATCAAAGAAAGAAGCATGAGTGAATCCACATGCAAGATTAACAAAATATGTTCCTGATTAGCATGTGTATAGATGTTAAAAATTATCAAAGGTTTTCAAACAATAAATAATTTAAAACACTAGTAATTTGAAAAGACTACAATGAGCAGATGAACCAGCCCCATCTAAATGCTCTACCTCCTGTTTTCATCACACAATAATCCAGAAAGCTATTTAAAATAACCACCATGCATCTAATCAAATTGTGTATATATCATCATTTGCAAACAATATGTTGCTTTATCATTTTTACTGTCCATGAAACAATGAAAAACTCATGAATAATTCTCACACACACACATCACCAAAGTTTAAACCAGCAATACACGATCTCATGTATAAATGAATAGGTTTAGCTTTGCAGTTATTATTCCAAGCATGTTGGTCTTAAGAAGGATTTTCGTCTGGTTGTGAGGGGTGCTACTCGTAATATGGTCCCCATTGTAAATGGATCTGGTAAGTTATTATTCATTTAAAAAAATCTTAAATGCTGATTGAAGACCGGAAATTGAAAATTTTGTCCTCATTAACTTATAGGATGCGAGTGCAATGCACCTTGGTAATATACATATGGACATAGGGATAGACTCCAGGAAGAAGAGAATTTTCAACATCCATGCAGTTAGTCTATCTAACCTATATTTAATGGTATTAACTGCTTAAAACCTAGAAAATTCTGAGGGGCCAGGGAACTAGGATACCTTTACTCTGATAAACTTTATCAGACGTTAATTCTGCTTTGTATTATATTTTTTTCCATGGCATATAACAATTTGATTTTTTCCCCAGATGATGAGGTACTCATAATCAAAAGTGTAACACAGAGAAATTAATGCAATAACAAAGGTGAAAATATGTTCTTAAAATGTTATTTCTCTTGTATTTTTTTCATGTAAATTTCATTACAGCCAAGAGCTGTATGTTAGCTAAAATTAACTTATTTGAGTAGGGACATTTTGAATTAAGGGGTATAAATGGGGTATATATTACAATCTAACTGCTTAATGATCAACCAAACTGCAAAACTTTAATTTTAGTTTACATATGTCTATCTGAAAAACGCTAATACTGAATGATGGTTTTTTTCACAACTTGAGTCGGTGGAAAATATACATCAATCATGCCAAGCAATCTACATGTAGAGTGAAACTCAGAAAAAAGAGATAAAGAAAAAGCATCTTACCAGCACGACCTTCACAAAACCATTGTTGCATTTTACCATCAGTAGCAGTGGACTTGAAATGGTTCTTCAATGTTTCAGCTGAACCAGAGGCAAAAGCCTTCCATGGTTCAGGCAGTCTCCCATATGAGTGAGTATGTTGACCTCTGTTCCTTCCGACTTTAGGAATAGCCAGTGCAAAATCCAATTTTTAGAGATCACCAATCCATTTTCTCTCATATTCTTTTCTACATGAGTAGTATCAGATGCCATAGCTTCCTCATAGCCAGCACATAGTGAATTATCAAGTTAGCATCAATTTTCACAAGATTATCTTCCTTAGAACATACAAAGATGCAAGAAGAGGCTCGGGCTCACTAGAATTTCCCCTGTGAACAAAGTCATCTGGGTTCATTCTTATTGTTTAAGTGGTTAGTAAGATTATGATGTTCATTTATCATGCTTAACCTCATGGTACGTGATACTATTATTCCTGGGCACACTACTTCACTTGATAAATATCTTCAACCATGCTTTTGAGGAAAATTTATTCTATACAATTCCTCAAAGGTGTTACTCACATGCTATTTTTTTTAACAATGCCCTCAAATTGAACAGATGCATTTCAATGGTAGAAGTAGGGCCAGATAAAAGTCCCACATTTTAAACTAGAAACTAACCCTCTTTTCTTTTTTGCCATAAAAGAGACAACATTTCATAAAATGATAAAACCATACAGAGTTTAAGAGTTAAACCAACACCAAAGGAACCACAACAACTCAACAGAAAACCAAACAAAAACAAAACAGAAGCAACACCACGTAAAAACAACATTAACCCAGATCAAAAGTTGCAGCCCGAGCATCTTCATCTATCAATTGGTGTAATTGCACCGGCGGTCTCCACACCCAATCAAAGGGGCAATACCCACCAATCGAAGCTTTCATAACCCAGTCGAAACTAACCCTCTTTTCTTTCCACAAGTAAACGTCAAAGATGAATAACCCCAATGATAAAACACTATTTATGCTCTAAGATCAACAAGCTGCCCAAGCTAACCCACTAGAATTGATACAAAGGTTGTGTTTGGTTTGATGGAGGGGAAAGAAAGGGGATGTATAGGAGGGGATGGTAAGGGATGGAAGGGTATAAGATTACCTTGTTTGGTTTAATTAGAGGGGAAGAAAGGGGAAGGATTTTAATGATATTTTGTTTGGTTCAGGAGGGGAAGGGAGGAAAGTTAATAACAAATTTACCATGTTACCCTTATATATTTATTTATATTTATTTACTTATACAATTATTTAAATTAGTTTTTACTCATAAAAATTAATCACTTCTTCTATTTAATTAATTAAAATAATTATTAAGGTACTTCCCTCATATAATTTATTTAAATAATTAAAAATGGGATTTATATATATTTAATTTCACAATATTTATTTTATAATTAACTTATCACCTTAGTCCAACTTAATTTATGTCTTAACTAGCATAATTTATCATAAATTACTTAGTTCGATCTATTATTGGGATACTCCTTGGATGACAATGAAGTATGTCATGCAATTGAGCTATCTTGTTCTTTGCCAAATGTTGCCTTGCACTTTGTTATGAACTATCCCAACTATCTAATTTAGGAGTAAGACTAATGTATGATACATCACATCTCTGTATAAACGCTAAATTCACTCTGCCCCAACCATCTTACTTCCCAGTGTGGGTATATATGTAGCATTTGATTGATGATAGCAATTGTTCAAGGAAGGAAAGTACTATGAGCTTTGTTGTTTAGGAGAATGGTTGGCTTATTATTTCCTTGAGTAGCGTTAATAACATCATCACTAGCCCTGTAAATGACATCATTCCCTTCCATATTTTGTCAATTAAGTTTCTATATAGTGTAAAGAAAGTGAAGATATATTCAAAATCATACGGTTTATGGAATGGATTTCTCTATTTTTAGGTTTGCACATTGTGTTACTTCATGTTGTAATAATTGCATTTCCACTTGTTCCTTGTGCCAGGTAGACTGCTGTCACAGCTCCAAATTTATCTGCCAGGATAAGTTTTCGCTAATGTTGGTTGCATTCTTTAATAATTATAATTTCCTTAGTGCATATTAGTTGAAGCCATAGACTTGAGGGAATTCAAGAGGCATATTAATCATATGAGTGTAGAGAGCCTCAAAGCATACACTATACTTGGACTATACTTTCAAAACACGTGTATCCATAACATAAGTAATGATAATATTGTGTACATAACGAGAAGTGTTCATACCACCAAGTCATCCATTCTTACTCAAATACCACATGTAGAGCATATGACAAAACATACATACAAAAAGTTACAATTATGCTCACAAGCCATATTTTTGAGCATATGCTGAAATATTTTAAAAGTTTGCCAAAATAATCAAAAGTGACCAAAGAAGTGGTCAAGAGACCACCTATTGAGAATCATGAAACATATTCATTATCACTTGCTTCCTTATTGGGGCTGGAGATTGAACTGCAGTCCTAAGTTTTTCAACATCACACCCACATTCTTCAAGTACTGTGTAAAGTTCTTTCCAGCACTACTATAGAGTATAGTTTTAGCGTCTGAAATTCGTGCCCATTTTTAAAAATAGGGAGTAAAAAATGAAGGCAGTGAACTTTTGGTGCCCTATATGTTAAATAGGCCGTCAAAAGTTGAACTTTTGGCGCCCTATTTCACATATAGGGCGCCAAAAACACTACTATAGAGTATAGTTTTTACTACTGAAATTCACGCCCTTTTTAAAAAAAGGTAGTAAAAAGTGAAGGCGGTCTACTTTTGGCGCCCTATATGATAAATAGGGCGCCAAAAGTCACATTTTGGCACCCCACCTTAAGATAAGGCGTGTGAAGTGTGACTTTTGGCGCCCTCTATGTTAAATAAGGCCCAAAAGTTATACTTTTGGCGCCCTAAATCCATATAGCGTGCCAATAGTGATCTTTTGGCGCCCTATATGCATATAGGGTGCCAAAAGTGTGACTTTTGACGTCGTATTCAGCATATGTAGGGTGCCAAAAGTCACACTTTTGGCGCCCTATTCAGTATGTAGGGCGCCAAAAGCCCTTCTGACACGACAAGACATGCATTGATAGCGTGTAGACCACCACTTCCCTATGTATAGAGCAGACCGGCCACACCTCCCCTTCTCGGCTTCTCTCTTCTCCCTTCTCCCGTGCGCTCCTCCAATCTTGCTCAAGCGTTGCTGTGCCCAGGCCAACCTCGTCCAATCGTCCAGATTCTTCCAAGCGTCGTCGTCTCGCTAAGAAAGCTCAAGCGTTGTCGTCTCGCCGGCTATCTTCTTCTTATCTAGTTCTCGAGTTGGCTTACAAGTCAGATTCTTCCCCATTTTACCATTTCCTTGTACATGCATGTCTCTTGTTTTAATCTTGCTTGCATGTCTTCTTATTCTCATTATAACGAATTACCCATTTACCATGACGGTGAGAGTTTATCTTTTCATTGTTCTTGTTCTATTTTCCAGTTTGGATGAGCTTTCTTGCTAGAAGAAGGCATTAGTGATTGTACTCTCTCATTTCCAGCTAGTAAAGAGGATATATGGCCACTCATAACTTGGTTATTTGCGGGTTCCATCTGCAATCTTACT
>JANTPZ010005079.1:0-15839 GCA_025593235.1 Vachellia pachyceras | reverse complement strand
TCTATGACTTGGTTCCTGCAGCATACTATTTTTCGGTATGATTTTGGTATCTGATTCTTTGATGATTTTTTATCCGTAGGCACATAATTTATCTAAAGACCACAAGCCTGACCTTGAAGTTGAGAGAGATAGGATTTTAAAAGCTGGCGGTTTCATACAAGTTGGGCGAGTTAATGGCAGTCTAAACTTGGCCAGAGCAATTGGTAATTGGAATTTCTTTTATCATGATTTATCAATGATTAATGCAAAGGAAGCAGTGATAGATTTTTCTTATTTCCTAAGCTACAGTTAACATGGCCTTAGATTTCATCTTTCAACCTAACTTTCATTGTAAATTGCTTGTGTTACAGGAGACATGGAATTTAAGCAAAACAAGTTTTTGCCTGCTGAAAGGCAGATTGTGACTGCTGATCCGGATATAACTTCCGTATGTCCTGCAACTACATAGTACTCTATTAACTGGTTGAAATGAGCCTCTGGTCATGTTATGCTGATACAAGTTACATTTATCTGAGAAAATATAATAAATTTCATTATTTACGATTATAGACATTTCAATGAATTAATATATTATTCTGCTGCGTTCATCTAACGAGTTTTTATTGTTTTTCTAATTTTCTACTATTTGATTATTTTAAAACTTTTTCTGCTATAGGTTGAGATTTGTGATGATGACGAGTTTCTTGTAATAGCATGTGATGGGATATGGTAAGCTACTTGGTTGCTGAAATGTCCTTTAGAAAGTGTGTTGACAGCATTTAATTCTTCTTTTGGCCGTGGACAGTATCTAATTCATTTATCTAATATGCCTATAATAGATATGTGCATGTTTTTACTTTTTACAACTATTTTCACTACTTGTATTTTTTTCCCAATTTTGTAAGCCACGTAAAATTATTAATTCACATTTAACATTGCTTTATGAAAGCAGCAGTTAATTAAAATGTCATTTCTCATATGATCTAGCCCCCACGTACTTTCTGAATTTTTTTTCTGATTTGATGTCCTGTTTCATTATGGATAATTTCTTCATGGTACAGTATGTTGGAACTGGGAAATACTAAGGGCCCGTTTGGTTTGATGGAAGTTGGAGGCATGGATATGGAAATGGAATTGATTTCCATATCCATGCATGTTTGGTATGATGGAATTGCTTTCATGTGGAAGCCAATTCCATCAAACTCATGGATTTCCAATTCCACATGAAAAGCTTGGATTTCCAATTCCATGTTGATAATTCTATCTAAAAATTTTTTAATTTGATTTAGGTAGTTTTAAAAGTTAAAAAAAAAGATTTTTTTAATTTAGAAGGGGTTTTAGGTCTTTTCATATAAAAATCATATCTCATTTCCATGACATACCAAACATATTTTTAAGCCTCATTTCCATATCCATTTCCATTTCTATATCCATTTTCATATCCATCAAAATGAATTCTGCGTACCAAACGAGCCATAAGATGCTTAAGAAATCTAGATAGCTGCTCCTTTCTTTATTGAATGGTGAAATGGTTCTTATAATCATTACATTTCTGATGTTTGTGTAGGGATTGCATGTCAAGCCAACAGCTTGTAGATTTTATACACTTACAGCTGAAGACGGTGAGTTCTCTCTCTGGCGCATTGGCATACTTTTCCTTATTAGAAAACCTAGTAAAATAGTACAAATCCCATGGTTTGGTTGTAACGTGTGCATCACTTCTATATAGGAGAATAAACTCTCTGCGGTTTGTGAGAAAGTATTTGATCGGTGTTTATCCCCTACGGCTGGCGGTGAGGGATGTGACAACATGACCATGATATTGGTTCAGTTCAAAAGGCCTTCGAGTCCGGATGATTCGACTACAGACACGCCTCCATCATCTGCTCAACCATTCAAGGCTGATGAGATTTCAAATCAACCGTCCAAGGCTGATGAGAGTTCAAATGTACCATCCAGTGATGAAAGAAGCTTAGACCAACCAATCTAGCTCAACCGTCCAAGGCTGAGAAAAGGTCTATCAGAATATGTTGGCAAGAATCTTAGGCTGGCGAGTCCGGCCAGATGGTCATCAATTTGTTGAAGCAACCTCAAGAAGGAAGAGGAAAGATCATTTCATATCCAGGAATCAGGATGTTGATTCTCAAGAGCTAATTGTATGTTTTAAATTTCTGCTTCCTTGTTCTTCTATTTATTGGCTTTTGATTGTACATAAGCTTGGATTTTGAGAATACTCAAGTGTTAAAAATAAAAAAGTTCTCCTGCGGCATGATGGTGAGCAATCTCACATATGATTGATCCCTTTAAGGGTTGTTAACCAGTGACTTTTCTTTTTTCCTTTTTGCCCTAATGAATACGTTAAAGAAGGGCGTGGATCCATGAAAATGGTCATCTCAGCCATGGGGGTGAACTTCTTGGGGATTATTATGTTCCCTGCATTTACTTTCATTGTGAACTTTTTTAATAGTTCATGTAGGTCATTAATGATGCATCTTTTTTATAATCTTGTTCATTTGCTATCATAGTTTTATAGATGCCTTTTTTTATCCTGCTTATTTTATTTTATTTTATTTTCTTTTTCATCCTTTTTAAAATATCATCATAACTGATTTGATTGAAACTGCCCCTTTCGTCTTTAGGATTAATTGAAAACCCTTGCAGAATATTGATTACAAAAATGAGCAAAGTCCTTTATAGAAATTAAAATTTCACAAAATGATAACTTTCAATCTCAGAATTTTTTTAAAAGTATTGATCCAGTCAAAATGAAATTGGACTAGCTATAATTCAGTCCTTATAATTTAGGTTTTGTCTGGGAAGGAAAGTTGATAGAAAAGAAAATGGGAAGAGAGATAACTGATGAGAAAAATATTATTAATCATCCTATTTGGATGGACCAGAAAAAAGAGAGGAAAAAGATGAATAAATAGTTAAAGGAAAAAATTAAGGCTAAAGGCATCCAGGAACTCTTAAAACTATGGCTTTGGTTAATTGTAGAGTGAAACTTTTCACAATATCCAATTGAGATTACTGAGAATTGGTTACAGCAATGATCGTCGAGTTTTGAGAGACCCGCTATCTATTGCGACGGAGGAGAGAGTACTTTGAGTGTCGCGCATTGTGATACGACTGAAAGTGAGGATTGTAGTAAGATGGCTGAAGGATTGAAGGACGGAGTAGGAGAAAAGATGGAAGGGATGATGGTGAATCTAATGTGGAGAAAAACAGAACAGAGGTAGCTAAATGAAGGTACATTGGTAGGTAAACTGGTAACGGATAAGAACATGAATAAGCAACGGTCATCCAGATGATAAGAAAGGGATGGAACTTGCTGAAGAATGAGGATATGGAGATTAATGAAGTAGGATGAAATGCGTACATCTTTGAAGTTCGTCGAAGTGAGGAGCGGAATCAGATCCTAAGAGGCAGATCATGGTCGATCCTAGGTATATTGCTAAGCATACAACCATGGAAGGATCTGAAGACTTTTCAGTGAGGTTGATTTCAGTATATCTCCATTTTGGATTCAATTTCATGATATACCATTGGAAGCATTGGATACAAAAAATGAGAGGACAATCGGCAAGATGATAGAGGAGGTGAAGATGGTAGAGAATCCAAGGAAAAAAGGACTAGTAGTGAAAAGCTACCTCTGGGCAAAAGTACTCGTAGATTTGAGCAAGCCTTTAATTACCTAAATGTGGATTTTGAGACCTAATGAGGGAGAACCACTCTGGGTTAAATTGAAATATGAACTTCCACAGAACTTCTGCTATAGATGCAGTCATATAGGCCATGACTAACAGGTTTTCTCAGACATAGAGCCATAAGAGGATGAGGAGGAGCTGAAATTTGGAAGATGGCTATGTGCTCAAGGTTCTCAAACAGATGAAGAAGCTTTAGTGTACCAAGACGAGGAATGGGAGGAGGTTAGCGGAGCAAGAAGCTATCGGAAAATGTTTGAACAATTATCTCATGAGAACAAAAAAGAGGAAGCCACGGGAAGAAAAGACAGGGACCAAGATAGAAGTATGGTTGATCAGGTTAGGCTGTTAAATAGGGGAAAATGATAAAGAAAGAGGAGGAGACTAGAAAGGTGAATGGTAGATGGGAGTCACTTTGTAGTACGGTACAGAGAAGGTAGACCTGTCTAAGGCAATTGTAGTTTATAGAAATATATCGCTAGTATCAGAAGTGACCAAAGAGATACGTAATGTAAGGCGGAAGACAGAACTGGAGGCATCTGAGGAGCAAAAAGGGGCGAAGCTCAGGAAGCTATGCTTTGAGACAATTCCGGATGAAGTGGAAGGAAATAAGGAGAAGCTGAAAGGGGTAAAGATAGGCAAAGTGTCAGGACCTTACAAAAACAAATCATAAGTAGAAGAGGAGGAGGTTTGGTATCTCAAGAGAAAAGGGAGGGGGTTGTGAACCCTGTGGCAATTTTGGCAGTAGATGAAAGCATAAAGGAGAATGTTGAAGCTATAGGACTTGGTGGCTGGTCTCAAAGGCATCATCCTGGAACTGTCAAGGTCTAGGGAGAAGAGGAGGATTGGCACTATGGTGGAGGAATGAGGTGCAACTGAACATTTCGTACTGAAAACATTTTACACACTAGTGTGGAGCCAGTAGTGGGAAAGGCCCTAAAGAACATTACATTTGTGTATGGAGCACCAACGGATGCAAGGAAGATACTTATGTGGAACAAGCTATAGCACATAGCTGGAAATACTGAAGGAAGTTGGGTATGTTTGGGTGATTTCAACGATGTTGTGTCACCTGAAGAGAAGTAGGGGAGACTTCCTGTAGACATAAGGAGGGTCATGAACTTCCAGTGCATGTTAGCTTATTGCCAGCTGATTGATTTGGGGTTTCAAGGCTCCATGTTTACTTGGACAAACAAAAGGCTAGGTGAGAACGATGTTAAAGAGAGACTGGACATAGCGATAACAAATTTTGAGTTCCAAGAAGACTTTGAAGATGCCATGGTGTTTCATATTGAACCAGTTGGCTCTGATCACGACAATTTACAACTAGACTGTGAGTATAAATACACTGGAGTCCCAAAGCCATTCATATTTCAAGCAATATGGGCAGAGCATGATGACTATTTGACTGTTGTCAAGAAAGGTTGGGAGGAGTAGAAAATAACATCCAAAGGTTAGTTAACAAATTAAAATATCTTAGGAAAATTTTAATCAAATAGGGAAGAGAAGCTTACCCAAATGCAAGAAAAATAGTTGAGATCCTGACAAAGAAGCTGGAGAAATATCAAAGAGGAGAATTAAGTAAAGAAAATAGAGCATTGGCTGAACAACTCATCCAAGAGATTGAGAACGCATGAGATAGAGAGGAAAAGTATTGGTGGCAACGATCTAGGCTGAGCTAGCTAAAATGTGGAGATATGAATACTAAATTCTTCCATTTCAACACAATACAAAGAAGAGCAAGAAATAAGGTAGTGAAGTTGAAGGGTTTGAATTTACAGTGGATTAAGAGGAGGAAATAAATCAAGCAGTTAGGAACTTTTAGACAGAATTATTTGCCTCGTGAGGAATAAGTGAGCCAGATGAAGTGCTGGTGTAATACCTCTCTTATCATTCACTTTATTATCCATTAGAGACCTTAATTAGATCACTTTAAGAGCTAGAATTAGTTATTTATGTGAATTTCAAAACCCACTTTAACTATTATTCATTATTAACTTAACATTTTAGGCCCAACTTTAAAAATTCACAATTAATTCTAGAATAATTTAATTCAAGTGGTATTGGTCTCTAAAGAAAGCTGAATTTATACCTTATCAAAGAAGGATAATCCTTGAACCAATTTAACTCAAAACCAAGTTGAAAAGACTTGAAAAAGTCACTATTCACTTGTCATGACGGAGGAATTTCGTCCAGGCCAATTCTGGTTTTTGTCGCGGTGAACTTTTGAACGCATAGGAAATTTACTCTCTGACCACTTTTGCCCGGCGAACTTCTAATCTGGTGCCGACGAACTTCTAGTTTTGTCCCGGAAAACTCAAAATTTGGTCCAGGTGAACTCTTCCAGAAAAGCAAAATTCCTCTCAGACTACTTCCGTCGCGGCCAACTTGAAATTTCGCCACAACCAACGATTGCTGACAGCTTTGCTGCTGAACTTCAAAAATTCATAACTTTTCGCACACAACTCCAAATAAGGCAAACTAGGAGTCTATAGAAAGCTTGTAACGAGATCTATTTGCATAAAAAATTTCAGGACAAATGGACTTCATTTACTTAAAATTTCTTATGTTGTCCCATGAAAGGTCCTCAATTCCCTTCTTCAACACTTTGCATGCTTTTTTCACTTCCTTTGTGACTTCTACCTTCAAATATGATAATCCACATATCATATCACATAAATTATTTAGTGTAGGAGTCTAATTTACATTCATCCAATAATTCATAGATGCACATATATACATTCATTAGAATACAAAACAACATGTGCATCCTTTTCCTTTTTTGCAATGGAATGCCACCTATGTTTCACTCTTGCACTATTTTCATTTGCCTTTGCTCCTTGAGCTTGTGCCTATGATTTGTTATTGGAAAGGGATGAGATTTCAAAGAAATCCCAGTAGCAAACAACTATAATAATACATCTACATGCATAATTATCTAAATAGAAATAGTTATGCCATGTAATACAAGTAATAAACCTTACTTCAAACATATTTACACAAGGCCAAGGCAATCATTACATAGCTTTAACCATGCATTTTCACAATCAAGGTTTTCATTTCAAGTTGCTACAACCACACTTCAAACACATTAAACATGGCAATTAACATATATAAAAATCAATGCAAAGTAGATGTTAAAGTTATGAGTGTTGCTACCTTGAAACTTTAATTTTCCAATGGCACTTGAGGTGGCTTCCACTTATACTTGTCACTTTAGAACTCTTCTTGGAATTTTAGTACTTCTATATATGCCATAGTATATTTGGCAATAATATCAAACCATTTCTCAAGGCATTATGATCCTTAACAATTCAGAAATCTGTTCAACATGACTCTCTTTTGCCCGCTGCTGGGGTCTCTTTTCCCTCTCTGCTAGGGTTTCTTTGTTCTCGCGTTGTCGAGATAGGTGAGCAAAAGCAATCTGGTCATCTTCCTCGCAATCATCCTTGGAGGATCTAGTCGCCTTCTATTGTCGCTTCACAGTGGGTGTTTTCTGTGGCGTGGTTCTTCAAGATCTTGGTTTCGAAGATGTTATCTGACAGGAGCAAGTACAGAGGTGGAGGGGATCGTCGATTAGAGGTCGGTGGGTTTTGCTCTGGGATGATGACCTCTGATAGTGATCTTTGGTGGGTGCCTCCACAGTCAATGGAGGAGAATTAGGAGAAGCTCGGCCAAGGTCGAGAGGTGACTCACCTGAATGTTGTCATCGCCGGAACGGTTGAGACCCAAGCGATGCGTTTATCCATCGATGCTGCCTCGACCAGAGTCTCACTGTCTGTAACGCCGGCGGGTCTTGTAGCTGATGGTGATAATGTTGGCACAGGGGTTTGAGCTAAAGAAGGAGTTGCATGGTCTCAGAGATTAGGGGTTGCTATAGTCTTCTTGTAGTGGCATACCGATGGAAGTCAAGTACTTCAAATCAATGGAAGATTATGGCGGAAGGAAGTAGAGCAGAGGAGGTCAGAGAAGGACAGATTGAATGCTAGGGATCATGAGGTAAGTAGCGTTCCCAATGCTCAAATATTTGCTGACGCAGTTGATTCGGGATTGAGTATGCAGAAGAGTAGTTTGGCTAAGTTTTTTGTTGGATACATATGTTTAAGTATTGTTATATATAGAAGGGTATTAAAACCGGATGCATCTTGGTTCACCTATCTTTTTAGTGAGATTAGGTGCTTTTTTAGTCTGACCAGAGCATTTCATATTCTTAGGAGTTTTACCCTTGCTGCCTTTGCTTTGGTTGGTCTGATGTGGAATGTGTTTAGGCGGAGAGGAGAAGGAATGGAAGGTCATAGTGCTAAATTTTTTGTTGATGATTTCTTCCCTGCGATTGGTTTTGGTGGGTGTGAGGCTTTCTCCTTTGGATTGATGGCTGGGGGTTTTTGTGGTTGCTAAGCTTAAGGCAAGGCAATGTGAGGGCCATGTTAGAATCATTATCTCAAGTCTGTTCAGTGGGATTGTACATGCTGTTCATTTAAGGCTTGACATGTGCCTGTTCAGTGTGAATGTATACACTATTCTTATGCCGGCAAAACATGGGCATGTCCAGTGTGTATGGAAATATTGTTCTTCTTCGGGTTGGAGTGGTGATACTATCCCTTATTATCATGATGATTTTGGTAGTCTTATCATCATTATGATTATTGGCCTCCTTGAGGTTCTTATTTCAAGGAATCTGATTAGGAACCATTTCTATTTATGGATTCTGTTGGAAGCATATTTGGCGGCCGGGCGGTTCATCAAAACTTCTTGGAACGGCTCTTACCCTTCAAATTGAGTATCTCAAGATCCGTCGCAACCTAGGATGTTTTGGATGTTTGATGATAGAGGCTTTTCTTGCTGAAATGGTGTACCTTTTAGTGTTTGTCTTCTCTGTGTTTTTAGTTTGGTTGTATTTAGGTTGGTTGCTTGTTATGGTTATTTCTGAGACTTTGTAATTTTGTAGTGTTTAATGTTAATGGCTTCTTTCATTGGCAAAAAAAAAAATGATCCTTCAAAATTCATAAAACTTTCTCTTGATAACTTAGCCTCTAGCTTGGCCAATTGTAATTCTAATGCTTCCAAAATTGTGCTCTTATCTTTACCCTACACAATTTTCCCTTTTAAATATATTGGAGGCATCAAAATACTCAAAATCACACTTCTTCCCTTCATTACAGAAGCTGTACGAAATACATACAGAAATTGAGGAGAATGAAGTTTTGCAACATTTCTTGGCATATACATGCACAAACTCATTCATAAACCAATTCCTAATCATTTAATAACATCAAAACAATCATCTTCCATGCCTCCTCAATTTTGTTCAGCAGTAGGGAAGAGGGTTTGATGCCAAAGTTTCATGATAATATCAAATCAACTCAAACTATGCATCCACAAGTAGCAAATCATGCAGAGTTGATTCATACCACTTATTACTTGTGATTCTTGCTTTTCTTGATTCCTCTCAAAACCCTCCTCATCAAAACAGACTTCTCCATCCTTTTTAGAGAAATCTAAACCAATTAAATGGTGAAGAGGAGGCTCTAGATTAGTTATTTAGGAAGAAATCAAGTTAAAACACCAACTTACCTTTGATTTTGGCTTGAATTCTTCTCTTTCTATTCCTTTTCTCTTCACCGCCATGCTCTCTTCTTTTCTCCATGTTTGAGCACGAAAATGGACAGAAAAATGGGCTTCGAAGACTTTAAAATCTGTTCCAAAGTTTCTTTTCCAAAAGTGCCCTTCAACCTTGTCATATTTACAATATGTGTGGCTTAATCTTAACCCTTACTTTTAATGGATTGATCTAATGGCTCAAAATTGGCCAACACAAGACATATTTTTCTGCCCAAAATCTGATCCAAATGGCTGCCATAAATGAGCTAAAACTTCTGGTTACACAAACCAAACTGGTTTGGTAATCGGTTCTCCAGGTCCAATATAACTTAAACCGACAAAGTAACTTTGATCTGATAAGTTTTACCACTTGTTTAGAGCCATTTATTTCTCTCTTTTAATCTCCAAATATCACTCATTCAAGTGATAAAATAATCACTTCAATAATATCCAGGGAAATCTTCAAATTTTAACAGGTTATTTTACGCTATCGAAATATCGATAAATGACCTACCGACAAGCAACTGGGTTTTAGGACATAAAAAATTTCTACAATTTTCACTGATATCTTAACCCTTTTTCATTTCCTCAAATTGCTTCCCGGAATGTCTATAATTACTTTTCAAAGAAAACCCATTTTCCAAGGTTTTTCGGGTCTTTTCCCTTCCGATGAGAGAAATCATCTTTCTCGTATTCTGGACAACAATTTTATAGAATACTAGAAATTTCATATTATTTTTCCTTGCCCTGATCTCATATGTTTGAGGCCTCTTGATACCTCAAATAATTATTTTTGACTTACTGATATTTAAAATTTTCTAGACAGAAATCTAGGTCGAATTTGAAAAATCTTACTCCTGCCATTTTAATCAGTAAGTTTTTCTCTATCTTTTGGGCATATGTAAATTTTCCTGATATTTTGGTCAACCTTTGACTTGTTGACTTTTGACTTTGGTCAAATGACCAAAATGCCCTTGCACTTCCTCTTATTTACCATATTGCCCTTACTTTTCTTTCAAAATTCCATTCTTGCCCTTACTTCTTTAAAATTCCATTTCTTCCTTTTCCTTTAATGACATTTGGGTCCTTCCCAGAATGTCACCCATCCTTCCATTTCTCTAGAGCAAGCACGCTTAATTGCGAAGATCTTAATGGAATTCAATCCATTAGGACTAGGTTAACCATAATATTTTCAGTCCATCACCTTCCTCTCTTTCTGTACTTTCCATCTCTGAACTCGGACTCAACCCATAACTACCAGTTTAGCCTTTATTTCATATTACAGAAATATACTGATATTACAGCTAAAATACGTAAGCAAGGTGGTAACAATTGAAATGATGCAAGATTTTTTCCTAAACAATGCTAGTCTGGAATCTCTAAACTGTACCAATGTAGTTTGAATACCTAAAGTTGAAAATGCTAAATCTGTGGGGCAATTTAGACCTATAGGATTATGTAATTTTGCCTATAAGGTTGTATCCAAGATATTGACTAATAGATTTAAAGGGCTTATGATGAGAGTAATAACAGAAAACCAAAGAGCATTTGTGGCGAGTACACTGATTCAACATAATATATTGATTGCTCATGAAGCATTTCATTACTTGAAAAATAAGAAGAAATGAGGTAAATTTGAGATGGTAGTCAAAATTTATATAAACAAAGCCTATGATAGGATTGAATGAAAATTCATTGAAGAGGTCACGAGAAAGATGGCCTTTGGAGAAAAATGGATAAACTTGGGTTATGAGCTGCATAACATCTGCAAGCCTGCAGCTATTTGTGGGTGGCAAAAGGGTTGCTGGAATTGATATGAAGAGAGGGATTAGGCAAGTTCTGATGGGGAGGTAAGGTGATTGTTGAAACAGACTGCCAAAGAATGTATGATGTATTGAAAAGAGGCAATGTTGCTGGATGTGACTGGAGTCGAGAGGATACGATTCAGAGATGTATAGATATGTTGAAGTCTACACAGTTCAAAAATTGGGAGATTTCATCAGTTGATAGAAAAGGAAATAAATGTTGTAACTAGGACAAGGAGAGGACTAGTACCGTAAGGATGGCTTTCACGGTCACCACTCTCTCTAGTATCCCTGATGAAGAATGACATGGATTTAAAGACAGGATGCCTTGATAGTAGAGCTGGTATAGGATAATTTTTCTAATTTTGAATATGCATACTTTAGCTATACTATATATTACATATACTATTGCTGCATTGTTTACTTTGTTTAGGATTGTGGTAAGGTTTGTGTCCCAGGCAGTACTGATAGGCCTTTAATGAGAGTTTTATTTAGCTTCAGTTAGTAGTTGTATTAAACTTGTTTTTGTGGTTAATAAAATCGACTGTTTTGAAAAAAAAAAAAAGTTTTGCCGGATTGTTTCATTAGGTTGAGTATGACCCACAAAAAGTTATGTGGTTGGTATTGGTAGCATCCAATCATCCTTTTATAAGGTATGCATATAATTATTTAAATATTTACCATGAAATCAAAGAAAGAAAAGTAAAAAAAAATTAAGAGAACAAAAAAGAATGATTCTTTTTTTTTTGACCAACAAAAAGAATGATTCTTTCTCATTATATGAAGTATATAATACATAAGTAATTCCTTTTATTTATAGGTATGACTTTACAATATTAAGATAGAGGGATATAATAAATAATGAAGGGTGATGGGAGATATGGTGAACGTTGATGAAAATATTTTTTTTTTTCTTTCTACCCTACAAATTTAGAAGGATATTACCTAAATTTGGCTTTTTTCGCCCCTTCTGCCCTCATAAATTTTGTTTATCATATTATTTAATGAACAGATATGGATTCCAGAGAATCGAGGGGGTTGGATTACAAACCAGGAATATACCCCAAGAAAAATCGAAGGAACCGTTTTCCGCATCCAATTCGCATCAATATAATAAGTCAAAACGGATAAAGACCGGCAATCACTTTTCGTCAGCAATTTTCATCTGTGCGCGCGTAATAGGCCGAGTCTTGTTCTCTATCTCTGAATTTCTTTAGATTCTAGTGGGGTCGTTGTGTTTATCCTTTGATCTATTCCTCAATTATTGAGTTTCCAAAGTAGCCCCATTTTAGGGTTCAAACACGCCATCTCTATTAACAAAAATCAACTTGCCGTGCCCATTAATCCATTCTCAATAAATATTCCTTCAGAAAAGATCACAGCTTTATTATTTATAGCCAAAGATTATTCTGGGTATTTGTGGGTCTCTCTCTCGCTCCCCCTATTCTTATTTTGGAGATTTCTGTTGAGTTACAATGGCTGCTTCAGTTGCTGGAATCTTTGGTAGTAATAGGTCATGTTCTTCCTGGATTCATTTCAAGGACAGTGAAAAGAAGCAGAAACGAGTAGACAGAGTTAAGGTTTCCTGTTCTTATTCTTCTTCCATAATGGATCCTTACAAGACCCTAAGAATCCAGCCTGGTGCCACGGAATCAGAGGTTAAGAAAGCTTTTAGACAGCTTGCTCTGCAGGTTTGATCCTTGATCTTTCTGCTGTAATTGTTATTACAAAGCTAACTTTTGTTTTAAATATACATGACGTCTGAAACTTGGATTCCGATTTGATTGTTCTTTGTTGGGTTTAAAGTTATTTGTCTCACCGATATCTGGAAATACTGATTTGTTGGTTTTAAATTGTGTATCAGTTTCATCCAGATGTTTGCAGAGGAAGCAATTGTGGGGTACAGTTTCACCAAATCAATGAGGCTTATGATGTGAGTTATCCTATTCCCATATTTCTATGAATTATAGTTCTCTATTTGAATTGAATATTAATCATTTCTCTGCTCTACGTTGAAATTGAAAGCAAAGAATGAAAACTGCTGCTTCTCAAGTTGCTCCTTATCCACTTCAATTTCTCAAGTTGTTTAAAGGAATTATGATTTGAACATGTCGTTGCTGGTTGGTTGAATTTGAAGAAAAGCATTAACTTATGTTAAATATGTATGGAAGCAGATAGTGATGGAAAATTTGAGAGGAGGAACAAATGGAAGTGAAGTGTATGATGGTGAAGATGGAGGGAATGATGAATCAATGAGAGGAGTGAACGATCCAGATTGGGACTTATGGGAAGAGTGGATGGGATGGGAAGGAGCCGGAATCCGTGACTACTCATCTCATATCAATCCTTACATCTGATCATCAACAACAAGAAGCAGCCACTTTATTCCACCAAGTGGGTCGACTACATGTGCCTCAAATCAATCCTTACATTTGTTCATTTTCATTTCATGTCCCTTCGGTGTGGCCCTTAATCTTCAAAAGCAACGTTAAACTTCATCTAATTCCAGTCAAGTCTGGTGGGGTGAGATGTATCTAGTGGTTGGTGTCCTTACTAATTCAAGTCGAATTGGATCCCTCAGGTCAGATTGGGTTGGATGCATTTGTCGGTTGGCATATCGACCAATTCAAGTCATATGGATCAAGTGGTTGGTATGATTCCTACTTTGAGTTGAATCAAGGTGTATGGAGTTGTTGCTGTTTGTATATAGTGTTTAGTAGGTTGAAAGTCACTCTCGTTCTGATCAATAATTGATTGAAGCAGAGGGAGCAAGTGACTTTTTGTGTATATATGAATAAAATTCAAAAAGGAAGATCAATATTTTGTTTCCTTCATTTGGTTATGTCTCATCCATCAGCTTGGCAAGGTGCTATATCATGTCAAGGAAAAATACTTTATATCCTATTCCTCTAAATTATTGAAACTTCAAAGGGTGACACTGAATTCAGTGAAGAAGACATTACCAATGAATTATAATTATTAACTTTTGAAATCATATGACTCCTGCATCGTATTAATTATGGGACATTATATGCCCATCTTCATATCTGAGTTTTTTATTTGTACTTTTTTTTTTTATTTTTATCAAGCGGAGTTCGAATATTTTATCTTAACGAAACATAAATAAATGTAAATTAAGGTATGAGTTCGGAAAAATGACATAAAAGTATGAAAATAAAAAAAAAATTCGAATCAATAATTTCTTATAGAATGAGTTATAAATTACTTATCAAGTGTCTCTAATATCTGATTATTGCAGCTAATAAATTTTCTCTGAGATTTTTGCAATTTTCAAATTCTTTTGATGCCATTTTCTTAATGAATATTTGTTCATGATATCGGTGTATATCGGCTGGACTTTACATTGTACGTTGATTAAACATTTAAATTTGAAAATCATATGCTACTAGACAACAAAATAAAAGGCTTTATTCTTTTTTTTGGATATAAAAATTTTAGGAAAGGGGTTGGGCTCACTCACGATCCAAGGGCAGGGCACCTAACTCATGATCTACTGGGGCCTGTCCCTGCGGGCACGGGAGCATGTCAATCAAACCCTTTAGTTATGGCCACACATGTAGGTCAACCCAGCTTCACTAAGCTATGGTGATGCCTCCCCAAACACCGCGATTGAAATCACAACAAAGTGGCACTCCCCAGAATAAAAGGTTTTATTCTACTTCAGCTAGATAGACATATTGTTCTATCTATAACGATAACCCACTTTAGATACACCTAGAGGTGGGAATGCGAGCGAGCCGCAACCCGAATTGACCCATTGGTTGGGAGCAGCCCAAGCCCACTTTTACAGTTAATTATTTAAAAAATTTAAATGTTTCCTATTTTTTTTAATTTTTCTCTATAAAATTGTATAATCACATAATTATCTTCTTATCAATATAGTCACTTGACACTTGTTCAAGTTTTCCAAAAAATATAAATATTAATATTTTGTTATAATTTTAAATATAGTATCATAGAAAGTTGACATGAAAAATAAAATATTTTATACTATTTTTAAATGTATTAGGCATTATTTATCCTAAAAATATAATTTAAAGTTACATTTTTCTTTTTATAAAAAATATTGAGATAAAAAAAAGATAAAAATATAAAATATATTATTTTAAAATAAAAAAAAAACGGGTTGGACAGAATGGGCTGGAAAAGCCCACCCCCAATTTTTGACGGGTTGATACGTTGGACCCGCATTTTACCGCCCTAGATACATCAATAATTGAAAGGTCTTGTTTGATAGTCTCTTTACTTTTTTACCTTAAATAACTAATTTATTGATATTAAAAAAATTAGTTAAATTAATTATTTGTAATAGATGCTATTAATTTTTCTAAATTACACCTCTCAATCATGTGTATTGTAAGTTTGTAACAACTATATGCAATCAATATGGATATTTTAGAAAAAAATATAAAACTGCGAGTCAAATGGAATGAGGTCTATTATCATAAATTTGTGGATAACATTATATATTTAGAAGATAAAATGTAATGATATGTTGTATATAAAATCATATCTAATCCTCAACTAGATCTGTATCAAAGAGGGAAAGTGGCATAAAACAACTATTGGTTCCCCCACAAGATTTTGTAAGAGTTTTACAACGGTGTAGAAGATGAGGATGGTGACATCAAGAGCTGGAATGATATCCTTTCCTTCAACAAAGGTTCCAAGTTTTATATCGATGTGTAGAGATTTTGACAGTAAACGTATTTCAGCAACAAAATAGCAA
>JANTPZ010005077.1:0-15525 GCA_025593235.1 Vachellia pachyceras | reverse complement strand
GGAGAGCTCCATAGGGTTTCTCCCTCTCTACTCATAGAGATATTCTTCACCATCCTGATGTTCAGTCTCAGAACTGCCGGTTCTTTGATAATCTTTTAGTTCCAACCAGCTTGGTTTAAGGCGTAAAGTCCTAAAGTTTTTTGTTGGAGGAAAATTCTAAAGCCACCAGTGATCCTGGGTGGAATTAAGTTTAAAAAATGTGATACACACACCTTGAAGATATTGTGAATAATTTTATTCATCTCCTTTCTTTTAACTTTTCTTCACGAACATTTTTCTCCAATGCTAAAAATGATTTCACACAATTTAATATAAATTTATGAAAAAATTTATTTCGTAAACGTGGGATTTATGGTAAGCTGGGATCCATCTCTTTTGTCTCCCGCAATTTAAAATTAACGTGTGCACTAAGTTTCCACATGTCAATAAAATCATCTTTTTTATATAAAAAAAAAAAGGAAAGTTCATCATATGTGATGTTTATGTTCTTGGAAGGAAGGTAGGAATTTTCTTCTTGCTTTCCAAACTTTTTCTTTCGAGTAGAAGACCTCAGTCATATAGTTTTCTTAAGTATTCCTGCATGCGTGTTTTAGGCGTGCAATAATTTGTTTTTTTCAGAAAATTATTACTGACTCTTCAAAATGGGTAAGGTAATATACTGGGAGAATTGTATTTAGATCCGATAATAGCAAATTAATTACTCTAAGATCTCAAGATATTGTTAATAACAAGTCGATGAGCACCATTGGTAAGTGAAGCAACTACCGTTAACAACTTCTTGGGATCTTAGAGTAATTAAAGTAATCCTCCCTAATATCTTTTATCATCCTCCATTGGGTATTCATGGGGTTTGGAACCTATACCACCGGATGGATATGTTTTGGATAAACGTAGAAAAAATAACTTGTTTTTAGAATACATTTTGAAAAATGACTTTTGGGTTGACGTTAGAGATGAGATGCGATTTATGTTTGAACAAACTTTGAAAGAGTGACGTTTTGTGAAAAGGAAAATTTATTTAAATAGATGTTGGAGAAGTGACTTTTGATGAATAATTACTTAAAAGGATATGAATCTCATCAAATACTACGTATTCATATATATTGTATTTATATATTGCAATAAAATTTGTGAAAATAAAATGATAAAAAAAGGAATAAAGGAAAACATATATGAATTAAATACCATTGAAAAATAAAATTGTTTGACTAACAAGCGCTTGGTTGAATTGGTGTGGGCGTTTAATCGGTATACACGAGGTCTTGGGTTTGAGTCATAAATGTAGTAACGTTGAAACTTATTGAGAGAGCTTGCCACCTAAAGGTCCCACAATGCTCAATCCGGATTAGTCGACTGCTCATATAGTCATATATCCTTTTTTCATGTAGGTTTATATTTAAATGAAACATTTCCGAAATATCACATATGTCTATGTCTAGTTGGAAAACTTGACGTAATGAGTATAAGGAAATTTACCTAAATTTTTGTTTACAAGAGTCGAATAGAAACATTGAAAATAATATTTTTGCATAATCATATTTTTAAGAAGATAAATTTTTGTGTTATTTTTAATGAAAAATAAAAAGGTTGTTGATTACCTGTAAATAATTGCCTTTAGATAGTTACATGAGGTAAGCCTACATGAAAAATAAAAAATAAACAGAGTAAATATTTATCTTCCCTGTATGGGTTACAGGGAGAGGCTGTGAACATGTAAACTTTTGTTTTCTCTTGCTTTCTCATCACTCTCACCTCTTTGAACCCTGTAGACTAGAAGAATGCCCAAGCCCAACACTCCTGGAATCAACTTCAATAGCCTTCTACAAGAAGGAGCTTTTAGAGTTGAAGCCATTTGGCTCAACGTCCAGTTAAAGCGTTAAAGAAGTACTTTTACGTAAATCGAGATAAATATGTGAAGGAGATTATCTCATTTTACGAAAAAATATTATTGAATGTGCATTTAGCTTGTATAATCGCTTTGCTAAACAAGCTCACTCTTTATTCCCAAAAATGGCTTTTGGGACAGCGTTGCATGCTATATCTATTTGGATTAGCAAAAACAGTTATATTAAAAAGATTTTTATTTTAATTTACATGAATATACTGTTAAAACATTATCTCAAACAGATCCTACAATTGAACAAACATTCTCTAACTTGATTTTGAGTGCTAGAATCAAATCCAATTAATTTAATAATTAGTTCAGTCAACTATAGAAAATATACATCTTAAATTGATTTTGAGTGTTAGAATCAATCTTTATATTTTTAATCATTTTATAATTTAATTTTTATATTTAAAAGATTAAATTATACATGTAATAAAATGGTTAGAGACTATAATGTAAAATGGTTAATATACAGGGAATGAGATACAGTAAATTAAAGCTAACAAGTTGCACCTAATCAAAGTATAACATCTTATTAATTAGACCAAAACTTTAAATTAACGCGCACGCGAAGAAAGATTAATTTTTTTTTAAAAAATATGTTTTTCTGAAAGAAAAAAAAGCTAAGATGCTTCGCCGAGTTATTCCTCGAAACTCAAGCGGAGCTTCCTCGGCCTTTTCTCGTTGGATTCATTCTCTTGAACAGGGAACAAATTTCTGTTATAATTCTTCACTCATCTCTCCCTCATCTGCAAGTTATTCTTCTCCACAAAGAAAGTTAAAGACTTGGATTCGTTTTCCTTTGACTGGGAAGGGTAGTGCAGAGAATCGCCATGGATCCAAATCAACAGAGGGCTGGTGTTAATCAGCCGCGTCCTCCGACACAAACCTCCGATTCATCCTCCATTCTCGCTGTTTTTATCCCGTTCATAGCCATCGCTGCCATGGTAGGTAACCCTATCTTTATGTCGCATTTCCTGAACTGCAATGTCAATCGCGTTCTTTGTCTCTGCTGGAATGCGTATTTTCATTACTTGAGTTTCGAATGCATTGATTATATTAAGTCGGACGAAGTACAGTACTGCAGGAAATCGCATTTGTGGACCGATACAGATTCTCTTATTGATTTCGCTGAATTTGTTTTAGCAATGTGGTTTTATGGTCTCCTATTTCCCCCCTTGGTATAAATATTTTAAGCGGATTATTTTTTTTCCATGTTTTGGCTATAATGGATAACTATATTTTATTTTTTTACTGTGTTTTGTGGAAAAGAAATTCAAGGTGATTGCGGATTCCGCTGTAAACTAAATTGTTTGTTAGACACGAAGACTTTTTTTTTTTAAGTGAAAGAGAATTTTATTAAAAAATTAACATGTTACGTAACGAAGACAGAAGAAGCAGAAGGAGGAAGGATAACAGGAAAACTACAAGAGACAGAAACAAAGGATTAATCAGGAGGGACAGGGTCACAAAACACAAGAGCCTGAAGAGTGTGGTTAGCAAAGTCTAAAGCCGCGTTAAGCGGCCGTGATGCAGAAGTATCTTCATTACTGAATATTTGAAGGTTTCTTGCATTCCATAGTCGCCAGCATAAGATACCAAAGAAGGTGCACCATTGTGGATTACTATCTTTTATCTTTAAATTTTCTTGTAGCCAGCTTGAGAAAGGCATGGTAAGGAAATTTTGTAGGCTATGAAGTGGCACCACCAGTGACCAGCAATCTCTAGCCAACAAACATTTCCTTAGAACATGATCAATATCTTCTGGCTCACTTCCGCAAATTCCACAGTTGGCATTATCTGACATATGTCTGCTCTTTCGGTCCATATTCGTGAGCAGTCTACCATTAAGAACTAGCCACAAAAAGGTTTTAATTCTGTGAGGGCCATTCCAATTCCAAGCAAGATTCCATATCCTACTTTCATCGTCCCACCGGTCTTGTGTCAGGAGGTCATAGGCAGATCTTACGGAGAATTGGTTGCCCCAACACTAGGTGACACTATCATGGCCATCTTGACTTTGTGGAGGTTTGAATTTGCTGAAATGTAACAAGGTGTCATGAGGCAACTTACTTTGAAATTCAGACCACATCCACTCTCCCTCCTGAGTGACAAAGTAACTTATTGGTCTTTGTAGCTCATTCTCACTGAGAGGGCAGAAAGACAGGTGGCTGAGAGGCCCCAGCTCGCCTATCCAGTGGTCAGCCCAAAATCTAGCTGATATTCCATCACCCACGTGCCATATGCAGCCAAGAGTAAGATCCTCCCAAACTGCAGAGAGGCTTTTCCACAGATGGGATGCATTGCGAGTGTGAAAGCTCAGGTGACCTTGCTGTTGCCTTTTGTACTTTGATCGAAGACCTGAACCCAAAGTGGATTCGGCTGAGTCTGAATAGTATACGCCAATTTCATTAGGAAAGCCGAGTTTTAGCTAACCAGGTCTTTCATTCCACATCCTCCACATGCTTTTGGTTGACACATGGAGGTCCATTTCAGTAGAGGGATTCCCTTGCGCGGTTCAGTTGAGCCCTATATGAGATTCTTGATGATGCTTTGGATCTTTGTGTAAGTGGTGGTGGGTAGCCGTGGTGTTTGCATAGAGTAATATGCTAGAGTAGATAACGCTGACTGGGCTAAAGTGATCCTTCCTACAAGGGATAGAGTACATGCTTTCCATCCTTGCAACTTAGCTTCTACCCTGTCAACAATATACTTATAAGTTTCCTTGGTTACTCTCTTATGCAGGATTGGAACACCTAGGTACCTACCAAGCTGATCAGTTTTTTAGAACCCCAACGCAGTACAAACATCGTTGGCCGATTGGGGTGAGGTATTATGTGAGAAAAAGACCCTTGTTTTAGCCTTGTTCACTCTCAGTCCAGAGGAGGTACAAAATTCCTCCAGTAATTGCTGCATTTGATCCGTTTGGGCATTGTCAACTGCACTAGAAAGGAGGAGGTCATCGGCAAAGAATAAGTGCAAAAGTTTGGGTCCCCCTTTTCTCAGACGTACTAATTTCCATGAACCTCCTTGTACCTCAACACAGATGCTTGGGAGAGTCTTTCCATACAGAGGACGAATATATAGGCTGAGAGGGGCTCACCCTGCCTAATACCTCGCTGGGGGTTGAATTCACGTGTTGGATTCCCATTCCACAGTACCTGCATGGAAGAGGTTGTAACACATTACATTATTATTCTGTGTAGTTTCTCAGGTATTTTTGCATCTGCAAGGGTACTTGAAATGAATTCCCAGCTCAATCTGTCAAAAGCTTTTTCCAGATCGATTTTGGTCACCATCCATCCTATCCGTCCCCCTTTTCTTCGCGTTGAATGGATTATCTCCTGAGCGATGATGATATCCTCTGTGATATTCCTACCGTTCACGAAGCTTACTTGCTGTGGAAGGATAAGAAATGGCATTAATGGCTCAAGTCTGTTGGCGATAATTTTTGTTATGAGCTTGTAGATGATGGTGTAGAGACTGATAGGCCTAAACTCTTTGTGTCTGTGGCTGGTCCACCTTTGGTATCAAAGCTATAAGTGTACGATTAAATTAAGGATCAAGGGGCTCACCATCAAACACTCTTAATCTCACTGAAAACACTGTCACCAACAATATCCCATTGGGTTTGAAAAAATCGCATGAAGGCCATCAATTCCCTGGGATTTAAGAGGGTGCAAGTCGAACAACGCACTCCTAGCTTCTTCCTTTGTGACTGGACTATCCAGGTTAGCTAACATAGAGTTAGGAATTGAAGGAAAACAGCCAGAATACCTGAAAGGAGGATGATTATTTGTCTCTGGAGTGTTGCCATGCTAGTGGACCTTGATTGGTCTACCTCTCATAAACCCGAGTCATCCTTAAGAAGTAAGATTTTTCCTTGCTTTCGCCTGGACAACGCCTTTGTGTGGTAGTACTTAGTATTCCTATCCCCATCTTTGATCCATTGGCTATGCGACTTTTGCATCCCCAACATCTTTTTCTGCAAACAAACATTATCAGATTCTAATAACAGATTTCTTTCAATCTCTAGTAGATATGGAGAAAGAGGGCATCTCTCCAGTTTTTGCGGAGCTTCACTTAGCCTATTTCTGATGCTTCTCTTGTTTTTCCCTATACTGCCAAATATTAGCATTCCAGCTATGAGCCTTAAGGGTGAAAGACATGATATTTTCAGCAAGGCCTCTGTCCTGATTCTAAGTTGATGACCAAGTTTTGGAAATCAGGATATGTTACTCACGAGGCTAGAAACCTGAAACGATGGTTCCCAACCTGAGTAATAATGATAAGCCTATGATCACTTTGAATCTTGGAAAGGTGCAACATGACACTATTAGGGTGATAGGTCTCACCAAAAGTTGACCACGTTGCCAAGTGAATCGTGGACCTTGGTAGCCCATATCTATAAGTCCTACGGAGTGAACAAAGTGATTAAATGATCGGCATCCCTACTTCATATGATTAGAGCTCCCTTGCCTTTCACTGCCATGAATAGTTGCATTAAAATCACCAGCCAAAAGCCACGGATTTGCAGGGTCTACTTGAAGTCCCATGGGGTCTCTCCACAGCCCCTCACGTATGGTGAAGTTTGGAATGCGATAGATTGCAGTGAATAGGTAAGAATTGGTTGTTGCTGGATCTGAGACAGAGACATGCATAAACTGCTTGTGGTTTTGAATGACCATAAGCTGAATATCCTCCTTTCAGAGAATCCAAATTCCACCAGAGAAACCATTTGCTTCAATCCGGTGGGAATTTGGGTAGTTGATTCTTCTTATAGCCCTATCAGCCTGCAATCCTGATATTTTTGGTTCTACTAGGACAACAATGTGCGGCTTGTATCCATTTAAAAATGACATTAAATGTGATGAAAGGATGCGGAAGCTGCCCCTTGGCAGTTCCATACAAATACGGAATGATTCATTAGACAGCAACCATTCTAGAGTTCTCTCTTAGAATTTTCTGAGACTGAATCATCCCCGAAACCCAGCTCAGTGGCCTCAGCAAAGGATATGTCATCATCAGAATCACAATGGTGTCTCAAGGCTTCTGCTAGTTCCTGGGACAACCTTTCAGATGGAGCACTTAAGGTGTCCTTTGTTCTTAGTCTAGACACCTTAAACTTGGTGTTGGGGGTTTATGTGCAAACCTTTCTGGTGCTTGGTCCGATCAGGTGGCTTTGGCGGGAACCCTGGCTTCCCTGTCTGTTCTGCTATTTTGGGTCGTGGGACGTTGGGTTCAATTTTATCATTAGACAAGGCGCCACTGGTGTGGGGTGAGGTGGGTGGGGGCTCTGTGGTTAGCGTAACAGTAGAGTGTTGCGGGCCCAACGATGTGGTGCATTGAGATTCTCTGTAGGCAGACGAGACAAAAAAGGCATGCGTGGTAGCAGTGGATGCTCTGGTTTTGGCCTTATCTGCTCCTAAGTAGGTGACTTGTCATTGTTAGATACTGACTTCCCCCTTGATTTTCCCTCCTAGTGGTCTTTGCGTAGGTTCTCGGTGCGCTGACAGAATCATGCTGTTCGGCAAACTCAGTACGAGGATTTGCTTGTTGGTGTTCTGTTGTGCTGTCTAAAGAAGTCAAAGGGTTAAATCTGCTGCCACTACTTGCATGAGGATGGAGGATATCTTGTCTGTCCTTCCTGGCAATTCTGGATAGGCAGCTATTGCGAGGTTTGACCTGCATCCATTCTTCATAGACCTGTTCCTCACATGCCCTTTCATCATGCTCTGTGCCCTTTGAGGTTGACAGAGAAGGACTTTACTGGCCCACTGTTTTGTAATTTTTATTGGGATAGATTTCTTATTTGCCTCAGGTTTGAATTGCAAAGTAAATAAATATTTCATCTCGTTCCTGTTGTGGGTGTGGAGGGGGACTTTTCTCTTGCTTTCATGTTTGCACCATTTAGATTGGTGAATGACAGTTATTTTTTTTTTAATAGTACCTGGACTTCATTACTTAAAGCATTAAAACTAGTACAAACATATAGGACAAAACTAACTAGGATCTATGCCCCTCCCCTCTAACAAAAGGTGGGGATTGATCAAAGACACAAAAAATCTCATCTATCCTATGTAAGTTTTAGCTAATTGATCAGCAATGGTTATCACCTCTCTATAGGCATGACTGATCATCACTTTCCAATCCGTATGAATAATAAGCCAAAGGTAATCTACCACATCTTTAAAGGGTAGTGAAAATCACAGCTCCTTGAAGAAAAATTAATTGCAAGCCAATCATTTCTGCTACCACAGGAGGAACATTAGTTAGCTTATTATAGCTAAACCCACAGATCCGCTCATGCCTATAATGACAGTTATCATATGTAGTAATTTGTTGTGACTGGAAAAAAATGAATAAATGCTGCTGTTGTTATTTTTTTCTCTTTACTTTGTTGTGAGTTAGGAGATAAGTTCAATTAATAATGTGATGGTTTATAGCTTATTTATCAATGTTGTCTGGGTTGAAAGTTTCGTTCTGTTAACTTTTGGAATTACATCCAAGTTGATTATACTGGAAAGTCAAATTCTGAAACTTAAAACATGAGGAATTGTCTACAGTTATTGATCCCTTCATCACCATCATCCTTTAAAAATAGCCTTTCTATTCTGCACCAAGTCCCGGAAGGCCATGTTGGGGTATATTGGAGAGGAGGTGCTCTTCTGAAAACAATTACGGAACCAGGTTATAGTTTGCTTCTCGATTTTGTTTTGTTGTTCTGTATCCACTGGCCCAAGGCTTGCTTCACGTTCACGTTGCTAAATTTTCCAGGTTTTCATTTAAAGTTGCCTTTCCTAACACAGTATGAGCCTGTTCAGGTTGTCCTTCAGACAGATATGGTAATTTGTTTAGAGCACATTCTAAAAGTGTGGTTTCAATTGGCAATTGGCACAGTAAATTAAATTATTGTAACACTTGCAGGTGACAGATATACCATGCGGTACGAAAGGAGGTGTCATGATCAATTTTGAGAAGATAGAAGTAAATATCCACTGAGTTTCTTTAATAAAACAAATCCATTAGCAGCTGATATAATTTTTCGCTTCTTTGAATTTAAATGCAATGATTTTTACTGTCACCTTTATTGTTCATTTAAGGTTGTAAACCGACTTCATAAGGATTATGTCTATGAGACATTGCTCAATTATGGGGTGCATTATGACAAGACATGGATATATGACAAGATTCATCATGAGATTAACCAGTTCTGTAGTTCCCATAGTCTCCAACAGGTCTATATCGATGTTTTTGATCAGGTAAAAGTCTGTTTTTTTAATAATCTGATCAGTAAAAAGTTATCGCTTGAAAAATTTATTTTTATTGCTACAGTAAATTATTAGCACCTTCATATACGAGTGATAAAGTGGGGAATAAACAGAACGCTATAATTTTCATGCAATATGGCATGTTGATTTGATGAACTTTTGGGGATTGAGTTTTAGATTCTTCTGTCATTCCCTCAGTGAGTTGATGAAAGTCTCAAGTTTTGTTGCTGTTAAAGAATTTATCATGACCTGTTGTGGTATTTTAGATCAGCAACCTTATTAAATATCATTTGTCTTCCAGCTTTTTGTCTTTCTTATGATGATGACATCCTAACACTTGTGATGGCGACCCGACTATGTTGGCTCATTCAGATTGATGAAAAGATGAAAGATGCTCTTCAAGTTGATTGCACCCATTATGCTCCAGGCATTGAAATCATCAGTGTCCGTGTCACAAAACCAACCATTCCAGATAGCATCAGACGCAACTTTGAACAAATGGAAGAGGAACGCACTAAGGTAGCTTTTCTACAAGGAATCGTGCCAATTTCTTGTGATTCTTGTGGGATTGTGCGGATCCATTGTCTCCTTGCAAGTCAGGGTTCATCTCATTAATGTGCACATGTTTTTTCTTTTTTGCTTTTGTGGTCTTGATTGAATGAATGGTGTTGTCATAATTCCTGTTTTAAGATATATTATCCTGTTGGCTTTCGTGCTTCTGGCTGGATTTCTTTCTTTTAGGCCAAATTTCTAAAATTGCTGTTGAGCACACATGTTTTTGGTTGTGTTGGATAGGTCTTAATTGCCATTGAAAAACAAAAAGTATCTGAGAAGGAGGCAGAGACTTCGAAGAAGATGGCTATCAGTGAGGCTGAGAAAAATGCCAATGTTAGCAAGATCCTCATGGAGCAGAAATTGGCGGAAAAGGATGGTTCTAGGCGTCAGCAAGAAATTGAGAACCAAATGTACCTAGCACGTGAAAAGAGCCTGGCAGATGCGGATTTCTACCGGTGAGTTCTGTTATGTCCTTGAAAGAAAGTTTATTAATACGACATAGTAGTTTATCATCCTAGAACAAAGGAATGATTAATGGCATTGATTTTCCTTTTCCAATTTCAATTTCAAGTGTAACAAAAGAGGCTGAAGCAAACAGATTGAAGCTTACACCTGAATTTCTAGAGCTTAAATTCATCGAGGCCATTGCTGGTAACACAAAGATATTCTTTGGGGATAAGGTATTTCTCTCCTCCTTGTCTCTAGGGGCTATTTCATTGTCTGCTCCTGGGCATATGCTTGACCTTGTAGAGTTTTTCTCGCCAGGTGCCAAATATGATCTTTGATCAGAGGCTACTTGGGAATTTCTTGCAAAACGTGTCTAGAGAGACATTTGCAAAAGAGAAGGCAGATGCTTGAATATCATGAGTTGCATTATGAGGCGTTTTTGCTAAGCTGGATGAGACCAAACAGGATAATATGGGATCAAATTTAGTACGACGTGATGTTTGGCTTGTTACTGTATTCCCTTTGGTCCTAAATGTAGTGGCTTGTTACTGTACTTACTTTGATGGTGGAATCTGTTGGGAGAAAGGAGTTTACAGATTTCGAGATGATTTTATGGATATCGAGATGCTTTTTACGGATTTCAAAATACTTTGTATGGATTTCAATAAGCTTTTTATTTTGGCTTGCGTGCACTCTAAACGTAGGAATTAGATAATTAATTTATGCTAATAAAATTAGTTGAACTAGTTATTTATGATAAATATATGTTGGTTTTTCTTAAAATACTGCTTTAATCATCACTTGTATTGAAAGCTACCTTGTTGACAGAAATCCCCATGAAATTTAATGTCTAATAATAGGTTGCTGTTTTATGCTTTGAATTAATACAAATTTTCAATTAATTTTTATATTTAGGACTGAAGGGAGTATATGTAACCTTTATACATTTTTGTGTGGTATGGGCAATTATGTTTCAGTCTATCCTTTTATGAAAAATATTTATCAGTTATATTTGCCGAGCATATATTGATTCAATGCATTAGATTAATTGAAAAGTAAATTTAGATGTAAACTGGTTAAAAATGACATGGATTTTAGTTCGCGTGTAATGCGATAATTTCAAGAGAACTATTAAAATTATAAAAATAACAAGAGCTAATGTATTATTGGAAAAATTGTAAATACTAAAAAAACAATTAAAACAAATTTAATGCATATGGAATTCTTTTTGCATATATGTAGAGAAAATTTAAAAGTATGAGAATGTTAAATTTTTAATGGGTAAAAATATATTTTAAGCGTCAAACAGCTTTTTCCTAATTCAACCCTCGCTCAGCTCCGAAGAACGCTGATCCAAACACTGTACCCAGGAGTTTATCTGTACGAGCGGAGGCTTGGTTTCCATCCTCCTTTAGCTATAACGTTGGGTTCCTTTAAAACTAAACACCAATTGCATAACGAACGAGAGTTCACTTTGGCGAATGGGTTAGTTCCTCTCGTAATAATGTTTCGATTTCTACTGTAAAAGGTGTTAACTTCAGTGTTTGAAAATGATTCAGTTAAATTGTCTCCGACAAGAGATAACACATTTTAAGGGAAAAACACTAATTTTTTCAGTGACTAATTCCTTCGCTGATTGCGGGGCACCTTAATGGGTGGGACAGCTGGCTCTGATTATTAAGGAGCTGCATGTCCAAGGCATTCGAATCCCTGACCTTGGTTAAGCTTGGATCAGTCCCGCACGGCTGGGAAAAAACACTAATTGCATATGACATTTTTGCTTAAATTGGTCCAATTGTACAAGAGCCCAATTGTTGCAGACTCCCACTTCACATAAAAGACCACACACTAGCCCACGCCTCTACCATCTTATTTATATAACAAATTTCGCCGCCCACAAGTAGCATTGGGAAATGGGCTGGCCCGCCTGTCCACGGGCCAGCCCATCCCAGCCCGCGGGCTGCCAAAATGGTAGTTTGGGCCCGCAGTGGCAGGTTGGCGGGCCAGCCCGCCAGCCCCGCCGCTTTTTTATTTTTCTGATTTTTTAAAAAAATAAAAAAAATTACATAGAATTTATCAAGCCCTTTTGATTTTTCGGAAGAAAAATACAATACATCTTTGAAAAATATAATCAACAATATTTTAAAATACAAAAAGATAATGCATAATCAACAATCTCCAAAGTAAGTATACATTTAAAATGAAATAATAAAATTTAAAACAATATTTGAAACTACTAAAACCTATATTCTTCCTACAAATAAATATAAAATAAGTATTTTTTAAAAAAAACGGGCTGACCCACAGGTTGGTGGGCCAACCCACCTTAACCCGCGGATCAAACAGGTTCAACCCATTTAACCCGTTTTTTTGACGGGCCGCCATCCGTCTCAGCCCGTTTTACCAGCCCTGCCAAAAGCCACTCCCAGTTTAAGAAGCCCTTGCCTCGTCGTTCTCACATTTTTTTTCTGCGTATCCAAACTTCTCGCTGCACTTCAGAGATTGATCTTCGTACATCGTCAGGATTTTCTCCCATTCCATCGAGACTTCGAAGCTCATTTATTTTTCTCTAGACTCACGCTTGCCTGATACCTCTTCATCGTCCATCTCCAGGTCTGTCAAAGCGTTGAACCTGAGCACCTCCATTGTCGCCCAAAACAATTCTACTTATGTTTTTTTAATTAAAAAAAATCTGTGCTCATAGTACACAGCATCGCACCGGATGCTTCCTCCGGTGCTCCTTCGCAACTCCTCGAATTGAGCTTCTTCACCCTTTTATTTGTTTCTGTTTTTTTTCCTTCGCAACTCGAACTGAGCTTCCTTCAAATTATTTGTCGCCGATGATGTGGATTCGTTTTTCTGTGAATGGGCAGGGCAGGGCAGCGCAGAGGATCGGCATGGATCCGAATCAAGAGAATGATCGTGCACAGGCGCCAGCATTGGATCCGATTTTACCACCGCAGGGGTACGATTGCTGGGCCCTCTCCTCACCCAGGAAGCTCGCCTATTGGGGTGGCAGCCTTCGGGCGGTTCTTCCTGCTTATATATCGGCCCGGATAAGCGTTGGCAACGAAGTAATGAAAGGGGTCCGAGAAGCTGCTGCTTTCGCCTCCTCCTCCATTCTGACCGTTTTTCTCCCACTCATCGCGATCGCCGCCATGGTAACACCATCTCTTAATGTTGCATTTCCTGAACCTCATTGTCGATAGTGTTCGTAGTTTCTGCTGCAATGCGTATTTTTCATTACTCGAGTTTCCACTGCATTTATTGCTCTAAGTCGGACTAAGTACAATTACTGCACGAAATCGCATTTGTTATAAATTCCTTTTATGGAAAATTAGTAAAAGTTAGTACCAGTTTGTGTTAGTTACAGTATTGTGGTTTACTCACTTTACTGGTTTTCACTTCTTTGATTGACTTAACTGAATTTGTTTTATTAATGTGGTTCTATGGTCTTCTGGCTCCTCTTTCTCTTTTTTCCCTTGATATACCGAAATAGCTGATTTTGCTGTTTTTTTATTTATATTATTTATTTTATACTAAGATTGAAAATTCTCAAAAAAAAAACCTTTTTTACTTTAAAATTTTTCTTTTTTCATATTTCCTTCACTTTCCCTCTATCCAAATATAGCACAACTTTCCTGGCCCGCCGCTTTGTATATGTTTCATTGGGATAGATTTCTAATGTGCCTCAGATTTGAATTGCAGGGTAAGTAAATATTGAGTAGAGTACATTACGACCTTATTTTTTATGAATAATTTTACTACCTTATTTTACATAAACTATAACAACAACTTCTCCCTGTCGTTTTGAAAACATGTATAAACTTTCTTTAAAATTAAAACATATATTACACAAATATTTCTATATATAAGATTACATTTTTTCTATGACCAAGATACCTCTCTTTAATGTGAGAATTATTCCCCCCCCCTCTACATAAGAATTGTTTAAACATTTATATTTGCCAAAAATAATTAGCTTTTAGAACAGAAAAAAGTTATTATACATATATTTTCAAATTTCCTGATATGTTATAAAATTTATTAATTTGATTATATCATAAAATTTTTATAATTTTAATTTTTCATCACATTTATTGAAACTAATTTATTTATCTTTTTTAAAAAATAACTCAACACATAAACACTGATTCTTTCATCATATATCTAAGTTTGCGAAATAACATAAAATAATCTAAATTTTTTAAACACATTACAAATATTTATAAACACATTTAGTATATATTTATTCTATTAATAAATGTTTCATCTTGTTTGCACTATTTACATTGAAGAATGACAAACGCTGCTTTTATCTTTTCTCTTCACTTTGTCGTGAGGAACTAGATGAGTTCAATTAGTAATGTGATGGTTTTCACATGTTTAATTGTCTATGGCTTGTTAATCAATCTTGTCTGGGTGGAAAGTTTCACTGTTCTATTATTAACAACGAATCTAAATTTGGAATTACATTCAAGTTGATCCTACTCGAAGGTCAAAAGCTGAAACTTAAAACACGAGGAATTGTCTACAGGTATTGATCCTTTCATCACCATCATCCTCTAGAAATAGCGTTTCTATTCTGCACCAAGTGCCGGAAGGCCATGTTGGGGTCTATTGGAGAGGAGGTGCTCTTCTGAAAACAACTACAGAACCAGGTTATAGTTTGCTTCTCAAATTTTGCTGTCGTTGTTCTGCATCCACTGGCCCAATGCTTGCTTCACATTCTTGTTGCCGAATTTTCCAGGTTTTCATTTAAAGTTGCCTTTCCTAACACGGTATGAGCCTGTTCAGGTTGTCCTTCACACAGATATGGTAATTTGTTTAGAGCAATTTCTAACATTGTGGTTTCACCGGGCAGTTGGCACAGTGAATTAAATTATTGTAACACTTGCAGGTGACAGATATACCGTGCGGTACAAAAGGAGGTGTCATGATCAATTTCGAGAAGATAGAAGTAAAGATCAACTATAAGTTTCTTCAATAACATAATTCATTCACAGCTGATGTAATTTTTCGCTTCTTTAAATTTAAATGCAATGATTTTCACTGTCGCTGCCGTTGTTTATTTAAGGTTGTAAACCAACTTCATAAGGAATATGTCTATGAGACATTGCTCAATTATGGGGTGCATTATGACAAGACATGGATATATGACAAGATTCATCACGAGATTAACCGGTTCTGCAGTTCTCATAGTCTTCACCAGGTCTATGTTGATGTTTTTGATCAGGTAGAACTGTCTTTTTATCTTTTAATAATCTGATCAGGAAAAAGTTAATGCTGCAAAACTGTATGTTTTATTTCGATAGTTAATTATTATAGTCACTTTCATTTAGGAGTTATAAAGTGGGAAATAAC
>JANTPZ010005076.1:0-14003 GCA_025593235.1 Vachellia pachyceras | reverse complement strand
TTTTTCCTTCTAATCTGGGAATTCGCCTTTATCGTATACCGGGTAATAATTTTATAAAATACTATAAAATTCACCTTATTTTTCCATATTCTGAACTCAACTGATTGGGGCCTCCTGCTACCTTAAATAATTATTTTCCGCTTTCTGTCCTTCAAAATTTTGTAGACAGAAATCTAAGTTATAACTTGTAATATCAGGACCTACAGCAGTGATCAGTGAGTTCTGCTCTATCTATTGAGCATCTGCAAACTTTTTGGCCAACGGTTGACTTTTTTACTTTGACTTTCACTTTGTCAAATGATCAAAATGCCCTTACACTTTCTCTTATTTACCAAATTACCTTGCTTTCACTAATCTTTCAAAATTTCAAGATTGCCCTTGACTTTTATGCCCTTAATCTTTTTGTGTAATGACGTCTAGGTCCTTCCTAGAAGGTCACCCATCCTTACACTACTCCAGGGTGAGCACGCTTAACTGCAGAGTTCTTATAAAATTTCACCCGCTAAGCCAGGTCTGACTTTGGGTTTCCAGCCCATCGGCATCATTTTTTTCCGTACTTTCTATCTATGGGCTCTAACTCGACTTTTAACTACTGGTTTGACCCCTTTTTATCCAATGACCATATTGCCCTTTGTCTTTATACTTAATGACATTTATGTCCTTGGCTTATATATTTAGAAATTTCAAAAGCCTTAGGACTAACTTATCTGTAGTCTTTCTGGTCCACTGGCTTCCTTTCTTCCTGTACTTTATTTCTCTGGGCCTTTTCTCATCTCATAGCTATCGGTTTGGCCTGTATTTCAATTTATAGAAAATGGTGGATATTACATAAGGTCTGTCACGCATTCGAATATGTGATAGTTCTCATCAAAATGAGAGCTGAATCGTCACTTTCTAACCGTATCTGAAGACAACGGTTTAGAAATTCACTTTCTAAACCGTGCTCTCTATGTTCGGTTTAAAAATATTTGGGGTTTATCATCTGAATGAGAAATATCTCTCATTCGAATGAGAATCCGTGTAACTTCTTAAACCGCACCTAACAATAATAATGTTGATTTTTTTTTTTGAATTAGTTACTTTTCATCTTGGATCCATGTTTTAGTTTGATTTTCATGTTTCGGTATGTTTTTTGTGGTTTATACATGTGTTTTCTAGAAAAAAAATCATGCATATTGGAGATAAGATCAGTTGATCGGAGGAATTTGAGAAGGCATTTTTGGTACTTTGTATATTTTTTGATGATATAGACAATGTTGGAAATTGTGTGTTAGGGGTCAATTATTGTATTCTGAGTATTTTATTTAACGAATCTTTCATTTTCAATATCATAATCTTTGCATGTTGGTTGTGATACACTATCCTTTGATAGTCATAATAATTATCTTAAATATCCATATCGGGTCTTTTGCGTGAGAGCAAAGATAAAATAAGGTCACTATGACTTTGCAAAGATATGGAGATATGAATTGAAGTATAGGCACTTATAAGAGAGTACAAGATGTTGGATTGACTCTTAGTGAAAAATGGTGTATGGATTAAATCATAAGCTTGTCTTATTAATGAGTACGTCACTGAGTTCTTTGACTTGAATTATCATGGAAGGCAATATGAGGTGCTTAGTATGAACAAATATTAGTGGAAGGTAATAAGGGAATATTCATAACTCTTTGACTGTTTGAGTTTACGAGGTGAAATTTCCTCCTTTTAGAACTTTCAGGTTCAACATGACCCATTAACAACTTCCTACATGATTATTTTTGCCCATTTACCATTGTTTGTTACAATTCAAATATTTAACAAATAATACGTGGAATAATACGTGGCATAATATACTACAAGACAAAGTCACCTCATAATATATTGGTCAATAAACAGTTGACCATTTGAGTTTATTAACAGTGGGGTGAAATTTTCCCATTTTAAAACTTTCAGATCCAACACAACCCATTAACAATTCTTACTAGATTATTTTTACCCATTTACCCTTGTTTGTTACAACTCAAATAGTTAGCAGATAATATGTGAAATAATACGTGGTGCAATACACTACAAGACAAAGCCACCTCACATATATTAATCAATAAACAGTTGACCGTTTGAGTTTATTAATGGCGGGGCGAAATTTCCCTAATTTAAAACTTTTAGTTCCAACATGATTAGTTGACAACTTACCATATTATTGTTGCCCATTTACCCTTGTTTGTTACAACTCAAATATTTGGTTTTGTGCGAAACAACAGCAAGAAGCTAACACAAACAATTTCAGTACTTAGTTTCCCTAGTAGTGGAAATAGTCTATAAAATCCACATAAGCAAATGTGAGTGAATGTATATGCTTAATAGCTAGTTTTTCTTTGAAAAATATATTGAATATTTGCTTGACATGATAACCAAAAATGCATCAAAGAGTTCATGAAAAAAATCCTGAAAACTAATTATTTGGTTCACTGGTCTCAATTTATCACCGAATTTTAAAAAGTAAGAATAATCTTTACAAGAGAGGGCCTAGACTCTTCTAGACAATGATTTTTCTAATTATTTGTAACTAAATGGAATAGCCATAACCTGTCCACCTCTATTACATTTTCAACCTAACCATCTCAAGCAAAACTTAAGACATGTTCAGCTTTATCTCTGCTTTATTTTTCCTAATATGCAAGTACCCAAATGTTGCTTTACTGTGTAGATTAAACTTTCACTCTTCTTAGAGAGGCTTGTGAAGCGATAAGCTTGAAACTTCTGCGGCAGTTCCTGGTGATATCATTGTGCTTAGGATGGTCCTGCAAGACTAAGAAAAAGCAACATGTCATAAAAAAGCAAAGCAGAACTTGAATCCATTTTGCTTGAACATATTTCACAAGACTAAAAAGCTTTTAGGTTAGAGCTAGTAATGGATGCAAAACAGGAGATAAGTAGGAACCAATCCATGCATATTCTCATTTTCACATAAATGTGGATTCACATTGCATCAACAAACTGAAAGCCTGAAATCATCACAAGACTACTGAACGGTAGTCCTATTCTTGATGCGGCACTTGACTCATTTATGTCCCAACTTTGATATTATTCGATGACCAAATAGTGAGAGGGAAAATGTTCCGGATGATTTATTCTCTAGGTTACGTGGGCATTTATACAAGGAGGTTCAATAAAATTAATTATTGAATCAACTTTTGATCCATAACTAACAACTATTAATTACATCATTTAACACCCCACCCCTCAAGCTAGGGGGTGGATATTGTCCATTCCCAAACTTGGAAACTAACTTAAAAAGCATGTTGAAATTGATAAAATTCAATCAATTTCAAAATGCTTTGTGCGACCATGTTGGACAGGATTTTAAGAAAATATTGATAGCTGACTTGTCACAATAGAGCTTCATTGGGCCTTCCCATTTGATCTTCAGGTCTAACATAATAAATTTAATCCACACTAACTCACAAATTCTGAGTGTCATGGCTCAAAACGAAGATTGAATACTCAATCTAGATAACACATTCTGCTTCTTGTTTTTCCAAGTAATGAGATTTGAACCAAGAAAGGAACACTAGCCTACTGTAAATTTCATATAATCTACATTCCCTCCGTGGTCTGCATTTGTATATACTTCAATTGTCAATCTTGTACCCCTCCTAAACAAAAAATCACTTTTCCTGGGGTATCCTTCAAGTACTGAAGTATTCGATGTACTGCCATTAGATGACTCTTCAAGATTATGCATAAATTGACTCACCACACCTAATGCATATCAAGTCTTACGATTTGACCACCACACTTACTGCATATGCAATATCAGGCGTCGTGTGAGCTAAATGAGTCAATTTACCAACAAGTTTCTGGTAAGGCTCTACGTTGACAGAAAGATCTTTTGGTGGTTTACAAGGATTTTGATTTGGCTTTGGTTTGTGAGCCTGCTTCCCTGCCCCACAAAGCCTTCGTTTTTATTATATTGGTGTATCCACTTGTTTGCAACCCAATTTCCTTGTTTCGGCTAAAAGGTCAAGAACGTACTTTATAAAGATACCATGTTTGGAATGAGCAACTTCAATGCCCAAAAAATATTTGAGCATTCATAAATCCTTGATCGCAAATTCTTTCACCATCTTCGTAGAAAATCAATGACATCCATGCCATCTCCTCTTACTATGATATGATCAACAAAGACAAGTAAGATTGTCACTCCCTCGGAAGCTGAATGTGGTTGGGATTAGAACGTACAAGCAGTGGAATTTAGATCGAGGAGATGAAGCCATACCTTTTGCATTTCGAGTTTGTCCCTTTCTTTGCGTTTGGATCTCTTCAGATTCCATGACCTTCCACGTTCTTGATTCCGATCACGAGCAGCTGACGTTTCTTTGATCGCCTCCCTCTGCAAGTATCCATGCAAACAATCTCCAACAATGGCAGCATGCTAGCGCCTCTTCATTTTACTCTCTCTCTCTCTTGGGTTTTGTGGCTCAAGAGCGAATTCAAATTCAGAAAATGAATACGTCTACTATTCACAACCACTCATATTTATAGAGCTCATGGAGTGCATCATAATCCAAGATTAATCTTTTATTAACCTTGAAAAATCCAAATTTGAATTTCAAAAAGATATTCAAGATCAATCTTATTAATCTAGAAATTTTAAATTTGAAATCCAAATGATATCTAAGATTAATCTTTATTAATCTTGAAATTCGAATTTCAAATGGATATTCAAGATTTAATCTTTATTAATCTTGAAATCCAAAATTCAAATATATATATATATATATATTCTAGATTAATCTTTATTAATCTTGAAATTTGAATTTCAAAATATATTCAAAATCAATCTTGATCAAATTTGAATTTGAATTTCAAAAAGATATTCAAGATTGATCTTTATTAATCTTGAAATTCGAAATTCAAAATGTGAAATTCGAATTTTGCAATCTTAATTTAGATTAAATTGATCTGGCAAATCATATCCATTTAATTAATTCAAATAATGAACCAACGAATTTAATTTATCTTTATAAATTAAATATTAAACTAAAACATACAAATATTATTTACATAATATTGTGCAATTTCGAATTTTAACATATATATATTTAAAATTCGAATAAACCCTAAAAATAAAGCTCCTGTTGGGCTATTCTTGTGTGCGACCCTGTAAGCCCATATAAAGTTGGCAATGAGCTTATCTAAGTATTAGCCCACAAGTCGCAAACGGTCTCTAGCAAGACATTACGACTACCCAAATCATATGGATGTTAACACAATGCAACCTTTCATGCAACCACATCACATCCTTTTTGTCACGTGATATCTCGGTCAAGGATGAGGCATGGATGATGTCATCCTCCTATTCCTAACCATTAGTTTCTCGATCCCTGAATAGTCTGATCAAAGAAACGAAAAACCCTTTTCGTTACAGTATAGCCATACATTTCTCAGACTCACTCATCGAGGGGACCAATAATATCTCTCAATTAATGTGAGGGACAAATCCTATCTTAATCACTCACATTCCTTCACATGAAAACCCTTAAGCCCGATTATAGCATTTATCATCACCCAGTCAAAGGCAACTTTTGACTAGGTCAAAGCTTAGTGACTTTCATGCAGGAATCCATGATGATCTCAGGTCAAAGGGTATTGTGACGTGATTACATATGAGATAAGCTAATGACTTAATCCATGCAGCTTTCTCATAGAGGGTCAGTCCAGCACCTTGTACTCTTACAAGTACCTATGACTTTGATTCGTATCCCCATACCTCATCAAAATCAAACTGGTCTTACCTTATCTACGCTCCCGCATAGACAACCAACCAGGGATATTTAAGATAATATTCATAACTCATCTATGGATGCAATTATCATAATAAACATGCAAAACATATGATAATTGTAGTAAATATATAATTAGAGGAAATAAGGACATAATCATAGGCAAAAATCATGGGAGAAAATCATGGGATTATGATTGTACTAATTCTATACGTTGAGATCTCACCATTATGGCTGATGATCCTTTCCTAGCTGTATACATTGGCCATAATCGATTCAATACAATAATTCCATTGTGCAGTTTATTTTCATCCACATGGTATCAGAGCCTACCCATTTCCGAGGCCTCTGACCTTTCTTGCTCCCTCGTTGCTGTAGGAGTTGCGCGTTCCGCCATCAACGCTGTCCAAGTCTCGTCTCATCCATTCGCATCGTTCACAACACGCCCAGTTCATGCCTGTCTACTCGTGTGCCATCCGTCATTGCGTTCGCAGTCGGAGATTCACATCGCCTAGTTTCAGTTGCAACCGGTCTGTTCGTAGTGTTCATCGTTGTTTCCAATTGCCATGCCCAGTTCAGTTGCGCGTCGCCGTCGAAGGTCTCGTAACTCCAAGGTCATAGTCCCAGTCTCCTCGTACTGACCAGTTCGTGCGTTCACATTCCTGTTCATCCTTCATCGTGTTCGTCTTCGTCTCATGTCGCTGGCGTGAAGGTGCATTCCCATGGCATCAACAAAAGGTTCCTCGTCCCTCGACCATACCCATGTCGGAGGTCCCAATTGACCCCATCCTTTGATGGCTCCAATTCTCCAATGTGTATTGTGTTCGAAAAACTCTCTCTCACGAACTATCGTGACTGGGCCCAAGCCGTTCTTCTCGCCATTGGTGGTCGTGGTAAGCTGGGCTTTCTAACTGGAGACTCCCCAGCTCCGTCCGATGTGAAGTTGCCAGCTATGCAGCAGTGGCGCGTCGACAATGTCCTGGTTTCCTCTTGGTTAATTAACGCGATGACCCCTCAAATAAAATGAAGCTTTATATATCTGCAGACCACAAAAGAGATTTGGGATGCGATTTGAGACTCGTACGTTGATCACAGGGATCTCTTACGGCTCTACGATCTCTATCGTCGCTGTTGGAAGTCCTCTCAAGGTCATCGCAATGTCACCGAGTATTGGCTGGAACTAGTTGCTCTCTAGCAAGAAATCGATTTGTTGACTTATGAGGCATGGATGTCGGCTGCAGATACTACGTGCAACAAAAAGAATATTGAGAGAGATCGTGTTTTCCTCTTCCTTGCAGGTCTAAATGCTGACTTTGATGCTGTTAGAGCCCGTATTCTCAGCTTGTCCAGTCTTCCCTCTCCTCGTGAGGTCTACTCTGAAGTTCGCTGTGAAGAGTCTAGGCGTCACGTTATGCTTCCTGACCCAACGAGACCCACGTTTGACTCTGCTGCTCTGGTTGGTAAAAACACTACAGCCAAATCTAAATTGGTCTGTGATCACTGCAAGAAAGATGGCCATAGTCGTGATCGTTGCTGGGACCTTCATGGCAAACCAACCGACTGGAAGTCTCGCCGCGAGAAGCCTAATGCTTATCACGTCACCCAGGTCACCAATGCCCCTATTCCATCTTTGTCTACACTAGTTAGTGCAGACCAAATGAATCAACTGATTGACCTCCTTAAAGGCCTCCAATCTCAGCAAGCCACACCTACTGCAGCTACTACCGTTGCCCCGAAAGGTATTTTTCCTACTGCACTTCATACCTCCTTTCTACCATCCAAGTAGATAGTTGACAGTGGTGCATCTGATCACATGACCTCCGAGGCTTGTATGTTTGTCTCCTATCATCCCTCAGCGGGAAATCAGAAAATTAGAACTGCTACTGGTTCTTCTGCCTCTATTGCTGGCACCGGCACAGTTCAGCTCTCTGATAAGATTCATCTAAACTCTGTTTTACATGTGCCTCATTTGGCTTGTAATCTTCTCTCCATTAGTAAGTTGACAAAACATACCAACTGCTCTGCTAATTTTTTTCCTACTCATTGTGTCTTTCAGGATCTCTCATCGAAGAGGACTATTGGCACGACTGACGAGTACAATGGACTCTACTACCTTGATGGTCCTACCGTGAGTGCCTTGTGCTCCCGTTTTAGTTTGTCTGCTTCCACTTCTGATGATGATACTTTTGTTTTATGGCATAAACGTTTGGGCCATCCTAGTTTTTCATATCTACAAAAGTTATTTCCTTATATTTCTGCAAATAAATCCACACATCTTCATTGTCATGTTTGTGAAATGGCCAAACACCATCGTACTGTTTTTTACCCTTCAGTGTATAAATCTTCTCATTATTTCTCCATTATTCATAGTGATGTTTGGGGTCCCTCTCGCATTCCTAACCATACTCGCGCCAAGTATTTTGTCACTTTTATCGATGATCACACACGCATGTGTTGGGTCTATTTCTTAAATGACAAATCTGATGTCACTCCTATTTTTGTGGAATTTTTTCATTATGTCAAAACTCAGTTTGACACCACTATTCAAGTATTTTACACTGATAATGGGACTGAATATTTTAATCGCCCCCTTGAGTCCTTTTTAAAATCCCATGGCATTGTGCATAAAAGTAGCTGTCCGCATAGTCCCTAGCAAAACGGTGTTGCTGAACGTAAAAACCAACACCTCCTTGAGGTTGCTCGAGCCCTTCTGTACACGTGTCATGTCCCAAAATATTTCTGGGGGGATGCCATTCTCACTGCCACTCATCTTATTAATCGTCTTCCCAATTGCGTTCTTTTGTTTGTCTCCCCCCTTGACAAGCTTCGGGAAACCCATTCCACTACCCATCTCGACTACACCCTTCTTCTTCGAGTGTTTGACTGCTTGCTTTATGTTCATCTTCATCATCCTCCAAGCAAGTTTGACCCTCGCGCCACTAAATGTATCTTCTTGGGATATTCTAATTCTCAAAAGGGCTATAAATGCTACAATCCAGTCACCAAACATCTCTTTGTGAGTCGTGATGTCTCTTTCCAGGAATCCAAACCGTATTTTTCTCCGTCTTCAATTTAGGGGGGACTTGGAGTGAATTTCAGCCTCAGGAATGCATACCTGAACCTATACCCGTACTATTCCCACCAAAGTCAATCCCAAATGATCCATTACCAAATACAGGGGGAGTGGAAACTAACAAAAGAATAGACAATGTATATTCACTAAGGACTAGAGAGGTACACATGTCCGAAGTACCCGCAGAAGCGCCAATGTCTAAACCGGTGATAGATCCTACAATGAATAGTGAAAGTGAATCTTCTGAGATATCAAATTTGCCTATTGCCATACGGAAGGGAACACGTTCTTGCACAAAGCACCCTATTCAGAAGTATGTTTCATATGCCAATCTTACTCACAACTATCTTAATTTTGTGACTAATCTTGATAAGATCAAGGTACCTCACAACATTAATGAGGTACTTGAGAGTCCTGAGTGGAAGAATGTTGTACTGGAGGAAATGAGGGCCCTAGAAAAGAATGAAACATGGCATGTAATGGAACTTCCGAAAGGTAAGAAACCGGTAGGCTGCAAATGGGTTTTTACTCCTAAATACAATGCAGATGGGAGTCTAAACAAATAAAAGCTAGACTTATTGCTAAGGGTTTCACACATAAATATGGTCTCAACTACAATGAGACTTTTGCTCATGTAGCAAAACTAAACACAATCAGAGTTCTACTATCGATTGCAGCTAATCTTGACTGGCCACTTCAACAACTTGATATTAAGAATGCGTTTCTGAATGGAGACTTGAACGAAGAAGTGTATATGACGCTTCCACCAGGTTTTGAGAAAAATAGAGAGCATCAAGTGTGTAGACTAAATAAATCAATTTATAGTTTGAAGCAGTCACCCAGAGCTTGGTTTGACAGATTCTCTACTGTTCTCAAATTAGAAGGCTACACACAAAGTCTATCAGATCATACCATGTTCATTTTAAAGAACAAAGACCTGATAACCATCCTCATTGTGAACATAGATGATATTATATTGACTCGAAATGATGTGAAGGAAATGGAACGTATCAAGGAAGCCTTGAACAAGGAGGTTGAAGTCAAGGACCTAGGAAAGTTGAAATACTTCCTAGGAATGGAGGTGGCAAGGTCAAAGAGTGGGATTTACATCTCACAACGCAAATATATCATCGACCTACTTAAAGAAACAGGCATGTTGGGGTGCAAACCTTGCAAAGTACCTATGAGTACTAGAAAGAAAGAGATCAAGAAGAGCAAGAAGCCAGAAAAAGAGAAGAAACGGGAAAAAGATGAAGTGCCAACAGACAAAGGAAGATACCAGAGACTAGTTGGGAAACTTATCTACTTATCCTATACTCGTCCGGATATTGCCTTTGCTGTTAGTGTGGCTAGTCAACACATGCATGATCCAAACAAGAAACATATGGACGCAGCTTACAAGATCCTACGATACCTAAAAGGTACACCTGGTCGTGGTCTTTTTTTCAAGAAGAATGACCTGAGGACTATTGAAATTTATACAGATACTGATTGGGCAGGTGATCGACAATATAGTAGATCTACCTTGGCTTATTGCACCTTCGTGTGGGGAAACTTAGTTACTTGGAGAAGCCATAAACAAAAAGTTGTAGCCAGAAGCAGTGCAGAATCTGAGCTAAGAGCACTAGCTCAAGGTATTATAGAGGGGTTGTGGCTAAAAAGAGTGGCTAAGGAGGCACAAATACGGGTTGACTCCCCATTAAAACTCTATTGTGACAATAAAGCAACTCTGAGTATGGCTTTGAACCCTATACAACATAGTAGGACTAAACATGTTGATATTGATCGACACTTCATCAGAGAAAAGGTTGAAGATGGGGCATTTGTCTATCCTATGTTCCTACAAAGCTGCAGCTCGCGAATATACTCACCAAGGGGTTGTCGGAAGAGCTCTTTGAAAGTCTTGTAAGCAAGTTGGACATGACTAACATCTATGATCCAACTTGAGGGGGAGCGTAGTAAATATATAATTAGAGGAAATAAGGACATAATCATAGGCGAAAACCAATGGAGAAAATCATGGGAGAAAATCATGGGATTATGATCTCACCATTATGGCTGATGATCCTTTCCTAGATGTATATATTGGCCATATTCGATTCAATAAAATAATTCCATCGTGCAGTTTATTTTCATCCACAATAATTAAATGGAGAAAATACATTAAAATAAATAATGTGCGAAGTACAATGATTGGCCCTAGGGCATAATTTCCAACAGAATGTTCAATAAACAAAGTATGGTCACACTAGCTCTGTTGCATCCCATTCCAATCATGGATTTTGTAAACCTCCAACCATTTTTCAAGCAATAAAGTTCCCTTTTAAATTTGAATGTAGTATGGGAGCAAGTTGGAAATAAAAACTAATGCATTTTTTTACATCAAACTGCAGTAACTTTCAGTCATGATTAGCTGCCAAACATAATGGAATACGGAACGTGTTCATCTTTAAAATTGGAGCAAAAGTTTCTTCACAATCTATCACATAGGTCTAAGTATACCTTTTAGCGACCAACTAAACTTTATACCATTCTAAAATGCAATTGGATTATATTTAGACATGAAGACCCATTTGTCCTGCAGGCTTCTTTCCCTTTGTTAATTGAACAACTTTTAACTCCTAACTATCAACTACAAATAACACTAAACTACTAATTACATCATTTAAAACTTGATAAGTTATACTATAACCTACACAAAAGCCATAACTCTAAAAGTTACGATCCAAGGCTAATATGTTTATTTGCATTTTTCAAAACCCCTTCATAAACTTCTGTCATAGGATTGATGCATTCACATTGAATTATTCTAGACAAGCCACGTAGAAGGAATGAGGAAAAGGCTAAAAACTGATATGGTAACTCAAGCATGTGGGAAATATGGAGTAATGGAAGCTGCACGTGCAAGTATTAGTGGAGGGAATATTGCAAAAGTTTGACAGAAACGTAAGGCCATTTCATTTTGAGTCGGTATATGATAGGATTTAGTGGCTTATTCTCTTCTGATTCATTATTTATTGTTCGTTGTTCCATTATGTATGAGAGCAATATGTAGAGTGAGGATATGAAGTTCATCTTGGCTTGCATACGAGAGGTAGAAGCATGAAACTCCATAGTCATTGCCCTTTATGTTTAGTTTGGGTCTTCAGAATGTCGGCTAAATGAATTAAGTGCTGGAAATGGCAATAATACAGTTGGGAGAGGGCATGAACTTATGGTTAGAGAGCAAGTAGAATAATATATTTTATTAATGGTCAATTCTCCTTTTTTTAATATTATTTTACCTAAAAAGTAGAAGAGTTTAAAATTTAATAATTTACAAGACTTGAGCCAAATAAATTTTATGTTCAATATATTTTAAATAGTTAAATTGTAAAAATACCCATAAACTTCTTTAAAAAATGTGCCTGGCACCATAAACTTGGGTGCAAAAGTGCTCATGAACTTTCTAAATGGGGTACAAATGCTACCTCCGTTGATTAGTGTAAATCGCCATTACTTTTTAAGAAACCTATCCCTCCCTCTCTCTCTCTCCACCTATTCCCTCCAGCCATCCTCACAATTTTAAGCACTCTGCGATCTCCATGACATTATTTGTCTACACTGCCTTCACCATCATTCTCAACCGAAGTGCCACCTTGCCCAAGAAGACCAAAGTTAGGCTCACTTAGCTTCTTGACACCACCGCTTTTGGGCAACAGCTTCTCTTATTTTAAGGCTTGTTTGGCATTTAGGTTTCAAAACCTAGGTTACAAAACCTCAGTTTGAAACCTAGGTTTTCTCTTTCCTACTTTTTCCTCTTTTCTCTTTCCTACTTTTTCTTTCTTTCTCTTTCTTACTTTCCTCTTTCCTACCCACTTTTTTGCCTCGGAATCCGTAAAAGCTATAACTTCCCAAATATAAATCACTTTTCAAAACCTAATTTTTACCTCAAAATCTGTGAAACCTAGGTTTCAAACCTGGTTGCCAAACGAGCCCTAAATACACTTCAATGACTACATGGGACTGGAAGGTCAATACCACCTTCTACTATAGCTCGTGATCGTTCTCTCTCTATCCACCACTTTGATTGAAATCGGTGTGCCCAAGAGCTTGGGTTAAAATAATAATTTAAAAACAATAGGTGGGGCCCACTAAATCAAAACGTAAATGTAGTTTGTGCTAATTAACGGGGATGGCATTTTTGCCCCCATCTAGAAAAGTTCATGGGGACTTTTGCACCCAAGTAAAGTTCATGGTGCCAAGTGCACTGTTGAGATGGGTATTTTTGCACATGAGCCTATTTTAAAATAAGCTCTACCTAATTTGTTAAGCTCAGTCTTTTCCACCAAGTTTTCTCCTAAAATTAAAGTGCAAAATATTGTATTTAAATAAATTTTCCAACTCAAACATATTGATTATGTGATACATGTAGTATTTCATCAAAATACCAACATTTCTCTATTTTAAATCTTCCCTTGATCTGTTCTGGCCCAAAAAAAAACCGAAATACCTTCCCTCAATACTCATCTTCTAATGACCAAGTAAATAACCTAATTAAATTAATTTCTTCATTTAAGATATTCATTGCGATTAGTTATTTCTTTCCCAGCGAAGTTATATCCTTTTAATTTAATTGCACTATTAAGATACCTAGCTCACTCATCCTCAGAAATAAAATCTCGAGATGTGACCCTTGATCTTCAGATTACTATGCATCACATATTTTTGAGGCCACATGAAAATGGTTCCTCATGTAATCAGAGATTGTGTGTGTGTGTGTGTGTTGTTTTCTTTGTTTTTTTTGGGGGGGCACAACCATTCACATCTTGTCATGCTTTTATGCAGAAACTCAGGAAATGGGTGGGCATGCAAACATACGCAACAGAACTCAAAGTAGATGGATAATGCATGGTATGTGATTATTAGAAGAAAAAGGTGTACCTTCAATCAGTTTGTAGACGCCTTTTCATTCTTCATAATCATATGGAATGAATTGGAGCGGTCTTCCGCAACCATTTCTCGCAGTATATCATCTTCAATCTTTTCTGCTCGCCATCGGGAAGGGTCCTGTACAAATTCTTCATTAAAAATCATGCTGGAAACCCACTCTTTCCAAGTGGTTCTTCCATACTTATCTTCCTCCAATGTGCCTGTTGCCAGCAGCTGGTACACATAAACCA
>JANTPZ010005075.1:0-16285 GCA_025593235.1 Vachellia pachyceras | reverse complement strand
CTAAAACTGATTTTTCTGGTAGTGGATGGATTAAATTTAAAAGATGAAAAAATTGATCAAAGCTAAAATGTGAAGAAATTACAAGGTCAAATAATAATATTGGAATTAACCCAAATTAATATAATGATATTTTGCATGGAAAACAAGAACGACACTTCCATTCATAAAATACAAAACTTTTGTCCAATACGTGGATTCACAAAGAGAGAGGCAATCAACTTAACGACTAATTGTTAAAAAAAAATCAAACCAAAATATATAGCAAGAATCTTCTGGGATCATGACACTTTTTGACCATGTTAATTTCAGCTTGCGTTATGACATATATATGTAGAGGCATTTTTCTTTTATATTCCTATAATTTCTATTATAAGGCTCTGAAAAAAGAATTCATGTTAATATTAATATTAAATTCAAAAGTCATCTGAAGTCTCACTCCATAAGCATCTTATACCAATCATGAAGCCCAAGATTCTTTTTTTTTTTTTGTGACAAGGGAATGATAAAGCACAGTAGGGAAGCAAATAAATCAGGACAGGTGATGTCGGCAAAAAAAATATCAGGACAGGTGATGTGGGTTTGGAAAACCATTGAGAGAATGTATTTTATCTAAAATGAATTTTGGTAGAATGTATATGTTACGTTGGATTCAAAGTGCATTTATTCTGCCAAAAATGAATTTTTTAGTCAGAATGTATTTTGAAAAAATGAGTTACCAAATGTTAGAGTGTGCAAGCTAACAGACTTTTGGATCTAAAATGTATTTTGAACCCAAAAAGTTGTTGTCAAACACACACGATTAGTTTTGTTAGTAAAATGATTGGCTCATAATCATAAGGTTGTGTTTAAATCCCGCTGATGTGAGGATCTTCTTAGTGAACAATCTATAAATATCTTTATAAGCGTTTTCCAAACCCGAAGGTATGATGATCTATCCCTAATGAGCCCTATGACCCAACTCAGCTTAACTTTTTAGTAAAAAAAATTCAGAATGAAGCATATAACTATAGTATATGCTTTTTACACACACACAAGTCTCCCAAAGGCTTCTAATCAAATAAAATTAAAAGATCTCTAATATGTGATGTGATGACTATGTTGAGGTAACTTGTTTAGTGCAAGCATGTGCTTCTTGAATATGTGATCATTTTGTGGTATCTCCAACTTATTGTCATTCTCCTATATTATATAGGTAATTGACCAATCTCTCATGATGAAACTCCTAATCTCATTAACAGTGCTTGTTGAGGGATGATCATTAATATCATTTTGATAGAAATTTATCTTTTCTTCACTCAAAGATTATCACAATATATTCAAAATTAGTTTAAACCAATAAATAAATAAGATATGTAATTTCTTTTTTTTTACAAACATTCTATAAACGGAGAGAGTAAGGGAAAGAGAATGAGTAGAGGAAATTAACGTGTATATACACGTCTGCAAGACCAACTCTGTGCCCGTTTAGAAAATTGGTAGAGAAGTGCTTTTATACAAGTCGAAGTAAATATGTGATGGAGATTATCTCGATTTACAAAAAAATATTGTTGAACATATTTTTAAGGAGTGTAAAAACTTTGTCAAATATATCTTGTGTTAGAGAGTGTAACCTATTTAGGACGGACGGGAATAATTTTCTGGGAAAGTGTACAGAAGAAAGTCTCAGGATAGGATAATTAATTCACGTCCCAACCTCGTACGGTGAAACATTTCTTTGCATAATGATTCTCAGCCATCTAGATTGATTGTAGATGGTGTAGGTTCAACTTAGTTTTTTCAATGTTTTAAAAAAAGTTATTTTGATAGATACTGAATTTAAAATAATCTATATTTTTTTAAAAATAAAGTTTATTTAGTTTCTTTTAATCTCTTTAAATTATTCAAATATATGTTGTATATATTAAGGATAAAAATAGTCGGGTAACGAAAGAGACATATCAATTTATAGTGGACAAGATGAAAAGTCGAGTAAGCAATTGGAAAATAAACAAACTATCCTTTGCAGGACGTTCTACGCTCGTCAAATCTGTTGTGTCCGCCATTCCTAGTTATCCAATGCAGACTACGAATTTACCTATGAGCACATGCGAAAATTTGGAGAAGATCTCACGGAGATTCTTATGGGGAGAGTCTGATGACTAGAAAAAGATGCACTTAGTGACTTGGGATAAGGTATGTCAAGAGAAATGGGTAGGGGGCCTTGGTACGCGACACTTAAAACAATAGAATAAAGCGTATATGATGAAGCTGGGATGTGGCCTTGTGAAGAAAAAGGATGCCCTTTGGGTGAGAGTGATACGGAGCAAGTACAATTGTGGAGATGACCTTCTGCCTACTATTGATCCAAAAAAACCTGGGTCATGTGCTTGGAGAGGAATCAGGAACTCTTGGAAGAGCGTTCAGGAAGGGATTGAACACGTTAGAAATAGAAATGGGGATGATGATGTTCGATGGAAGTGGGAGAAAAGTGGCGACTTTATAATTAGCTCAGCTTATAGGAGTCTGAACGATAGAAGGGAGGAAGGGCAAACGTTGTGGCTGATTATTTGGAAACTCAAAATCCCTCAAAGAAGCAAGACTTTCGCCTGGGTTATCTTTCAAGGACACCTTCTTACTAACTACAGGAAATAGAGAATATGCCTTCATCCAAATAGTTCTTGTGATGTATGCAATAACTTTATGGAAGATAACCTTCATGTACTGCGGGACTGCCATAAAACAAGGTTGTTTTAGGAGAGTATAGTGCATCCTTCATATCACTCAACTTTCTTTGATTCTGACATTCATGTATGGTTTAAACTAAATATGACAAGGAAGATAATGAGAGAGGAGGTAGACTGGAAGTATAACTTTATTATAATTTGCTGGCTTATTTGACTAGCAAGGAATGAGCACATGCATGGGGGTAATGAGGCTAGATACGGGCAAATATTGGCGCAAGTTAAAGCCATACATCATTGTATTTTTCGTTCGAGCACTAAAATGAATAGAGTGACTCTAAATGGTAAATGTGAAGTTGACAGACAGCCTCCTTATGAGAATATTTCATACGGTATACGAGTCATGGTGGACGATGCCTACTCATATACTTCTGATACCGCAGCTTGTGGCGGCATCCTAATGAATAGGGGAGTTATTTTTGAAGGCTTTATGATGCGTCTGGATCATGTGGATTGGCTTACTGCGGAATTATGAGGCTGCTTAATGGGGCTTAAAAGAGCATGGAATTATAGAGTAAAGAAGCTTACTCTGATCTTAGACTCAGTGAAAACTATTGGCCTCCTCCAGAAAGAGATATCGGATCTTCATGAGGAACTGAACATGATTAGCGAGATAAAAATGATGCTCCAGCGGGACTGGGATATCAGTTTGAAAATTATCGAGAGAGATACAAATGAAGCTGCTGATTGTATGGCAAAGAATGCACTTGGTAGTGCTCTTGGACACCACATCCTTAATGAACCCTCTACGGTTCATTTTATGAAGGCAACGGATGTCATTTAGTTTTCCTCTTTTTGTATTTTTTTTTTTTTATTTCCGTTTGTATAAAAAAAATTAAAGATAAAAATAGTATTATATTTTAAGATTGGATTAATGAAATTTAATATCTTTATCAAATATATTAAAATTGACTTATAAATGAATTCAAACAACTACTTCTTGGAGAATCATTTAATTTTTCTGACATATTGACTACAGATACGCGTGTTATATGTACGTGCTCAACCCTCCATTTGGTTTCCCAAGATACATGATATGAGGAGTAATGTAATTAAAAGAAGAAAAAAAAGTTGAAAACTTTCTTCAACAATTTTTGAACAATATATTCAATTTTATCATTTTTTTACGAAAAAAATCATGTGAGTTGTTGGATGCCAAGAATTTAACACGACGCATGCCTTCATTCAGACCCAGAGCTGTTATATGGTACGTATATAAATATTCATGGGTGTTCATTCAGACCCATGAATAAGATTAACATTTAGATAATTTTAGATTTGATCGCTTTCATGGGTGTTCGCATTCATTTTCATCGGATAAGATTATGTACCCGTTTAAGAACGCACTAAAAAAATATTTTTACGCAAGTTGAGGTAAATGTGTGTTAGTTTGACCAAAAAGGATAATCGGACAAGATTATCCGGCAACTTTTTAAAGATTAATGCCACTGTTATTCTTGCTCCACTTTTGAGTACTCACGCCACGAAAAAGCATACGGTGTTGGATTTATTTTATGTAAAATTTTATGTGTATTTTTGTACTTTAATCTATAAATTTTTTTTATTAATGTTATTTTCATAGTATGCATAATTTTATTTTGATAAAAATGTACATTGCCTAAGGTTATTAGGATATATTTGATAGAAAGGTTGTCCTAGTTTAATCATTTATGAGTCCCGAAATAAAAGACAATCTAAACATAAATCAGTTTACTCTTCAATTTTACCGTTTTTATATTTTTAGCTTACAAATTAAAATTGTGTTGAGACGGTTTTAAACGGTTAAACTCATGAGTTTGCTTATCAAGTCTATCTTACAAAATCGTGTTAACTCATTTTTAAACTCATACTAATTTTTAAAATTTGATTATGATTAGTGACTTTATATATGAATTTCAAAAAAAAATTATTAATTGGGATTTGCTAAATTATGAATATTGATGTATCTAATTTCAAGTATTTGGATTTAAAATATATTTAAATCAAATTTTTAATTATACAATTTTAATAGTTATTTATTGATAAAAGTAAACTCTCATGGATTAAACTCAAGGTTACGATCCGAGTTTACATGACTATCATCTTTCAGATTTTATGAAATTGCATTTGAAGAAAATAATTAACGAAAGTTTCATAACAGTAATTCTGAGACTGATTAATGATCAAATGTCTTAGGGCGAACCTTTCTTAGCGTAATAATTCACAAACGCCAAAGCGATGCTTGTGAACTTCGTCGCCTCCGTCACAAGATCCCCCACCTTCTTCTTCACCGGACCTTCTGGTTCCTCCTCCAACCCGTCCATGCACGTGCCCTCGTTTGTCAGCGCCGCGCTCATCTCCGTCAGCGCCGTGTCCATTGCGAACTTGAAATCACCGCCTTTTCCGGTCGCTATCTGTCGGAGCTGACCCAGTGACTCACTTATTTGATCTGAGGCGTCCCCTAGGGTGGAAATGCAGTCGCTGATCGCGCCGTTGGATTTTCCGGCGAGACCGGAGACACGAGTGGCTACACCGCGGACCACTGAGTGAGACACAGCGACGCCGATGCGAGCCAATGCAGATGGGTTTTGCTTGATGACATCGGCGTAGGGAGAGATGGAAGTGTAGCAGAAGTCAGGGTAGCTGGTGTTATGACAAACTGAACGGATGAAATCGGCTGTTCCCGGAGCTGGTGCCGTGACGGTGGTGGCTGATGACGGAGGGAGAAGGTGGCACGATGCTGCGACAACGACGGGGAGGAGGAGAGAGAGGAGCTTAGGGCTTTGGGATTTCATGGTTATAAGTTACTTCGCTTTGCACACAATCGAAGTCGAACTGATTGGGTTTAAATAGTATTTGATTTGGTCTCTGGAAATACAGTTCGCCCGTTATTATTGGATATAATTACAATAATGCCATCCAGTCTCGTTTTGAATACGCCCCGAGAACGACTTCACTTTTTTTTTAGTTGAAAAAAAAACGATGATATTTGTATTTGATATTGATGATTTTAATTTAGAACCATGTCCATACGTAAGTCATAATCTATGAAATTTAATCTGAACAGCTTGAAATAGCAGCAAACATAAAATAAAAATACTGTATTTATATATGAGATCAAATCTAAAATTGTCTAAATGTTAATCTTGCGGTCATCCAAATTTATAATTGTTGGCAGCTTGTTAAAAGATAAAGGGCATGTTTGTGTAGCGTTGAAAAAGTATGTTTACGTAAATCGAGATAAAATTTCTATCGCATACTCATATCATATAACATAAGATAAGAAACAATTTAAACCATAAGTGATCACACCATCTAAAATGTATATATTTTTAGATAGCATCCAGTGACAAACAATAAACCACTTATCATTTGTCACTACATGTGATCTAAATAATCTCATTTTCAGAATAAGAAGATTCTTATGCTTCACATTAATTTCTTAATCACGCATTAGGATCCGGTCCAAAAACTAATTTTTGAAACCGACAACACACACGATCTAGAAATCAGCTCACTTTTTAAACCGTATCCTTAAACCGTGTAGTTGTACTCAATCTTACGTTAGTAATCGTTCCATGAAAATTGTACATAAATGAATGTACATGTCTCTTCATGTTCAATGAATAATAAAGAATTGAAGACACTTTTATGTATATTTAGAATATATATTAACAAAAAAATTTAATATGCTTCTTTATTGCTGCACGATGGCGTTGTGAAATATAGTTGATCACATTTATTTACGATGTTATTAAAACCTACATGAAAAATATATGACAACAAATTGAAAAGCATAACTATAAATGAAAAAAAAAATTACAAGACTTGGAAACGTACTAGCTGCTGAAAATTAATTAAATTGTACCGTACCTCTGAATTTAAAAAAATTGAATCGAATCACGTGACTCAAAAGGAAGTTAATTTAATGTTTGTTAATAATATACGATTCTTTAGTACACAAAATAAATGAATTTAAATATGTTCATGAATAATTAAAATCTAGTAGATGCATAGACTATAATATATATTTAATAAAAGAGTTAATTGAGAAATTAATTTAGTTTTAAATATAAGACTCTAATTCACATTTTTCTTACAAATTTATAATATCTTCACCAAAATATCCATACCAATCGCACAAATTAAGGGTTTCTTTCAAGGGTGATAAAGATAAAAAGAGGTATTTTAGAAAAATTAATTCATAATTATTATAAATATAACTCATTGATCAATTTCCTTAATCTACTCAAATTAATTATCTAATTTTTATATTAAAAATTAGAGGGAGTATATATATATATCCATTATTACCATGCACATGTCATTTTTTAAGTGGGAAACAATATTCCCATAAATTGATTTCGACTGGCTTATGGATTCAACGATATTTTATCTCTAATAAGTGTATTTATATTATTTTCAGTTTTTAATATAAGAGATAATTGAATTTTTTAGAGATTAAGAAAGTTATAGAATTATTTTAAAATATTTATATAATTATGCGTATTTGTGTAAGGAAAATGTAAATGAAGGTTCCATGAATTCTCTCTAGTGATGGTTTTCTTTCAATGGTCAGTTCTCTCCCGTATCTTCAAATACTGTGACTTGGATTTCTTCAAAGCTGAAAGGCGTGAGTTGGACGAGGAAGACGAGGAACCAATTCAACTTTCAAGCTCAAAGGGTCAGCAATTCAATCTTTGAGTGGGAGAGAGCTTACTTGGAATTTGGACCATAGAAAGTCGATGAAGTGAGTCTCTTGTCCACATAAGTTTTCCTTCTTTGGCCGTTAAGGGCTTGTTCCGGAGCTATTTTTTCATATTCTTGATTTAGGTGAACGTGTCTTTAGAGTATTGGCCTATTTAGCAACACGTTTGAGAGCATTAAAAACCCGTTCAACAGTATTTTCTACAAAAATAAGATAACATCATTCACATATTTACCTTGATTTACATAAAATTAATTAGGAAAAAGTATGATTTGATAAAAAAATAAATTTTCAAAAATTTAGATTTTATCTTCAAAATATCTTTTATAAAAAAATATGAGTACTTAAATAAAATATAAATTTTTAATCGTGCACCTAAATGAATCCTTGAAATTAGAATAGTGCTTTTTTTTTTTTTACATAATCAAACGAGAGAGAGGCCACGCTTAGGGGCAATTTCATTGAATAAGACAGAAACACACGAGGTAACATTTCGCATTCATCAAAGGCTACTTTTCTCCTCTAACGTCAATAATATATATCCCCAATATTATTAGTATTAGATAGCCTCCATCTCTAATCTCTGCCAAACAATTCCCATCACTCTTAATTCTCTGTATAATTAATCTTTTTTGCAAAATCTCGTAGGATTCCAAGAGACTTGTTTTCACAGTAAAGCTTTCATCAGCGCAATTAGCTCTCACTTCTCCCAATTTCAACTTTTGGTGTTGGTGGCCGTGGGGTCTTGTATGACTAAATGGTCGCAACGATTACGGGGAGTCCAATTGCGCGTTTAACAATATTTTTTTATAAAATAAGATAATCTTTTTGTCATATTTAAATTAATTTATGTAAAACTATTTCTTTACTACATTCTCAAATGGATCCAACGAAACATTCACTCCCCCGCGCTATGTAAATAGGATCAAAGAGTCATGGCTGTGATATAATTCATAATTTCAAAAGAAACAAAAGTGTCACAACACCACCACTGATTAAGGGTACGATAAGGTGCTAATACAACAACTCTATATAATAGAGGGTAGAGGGAGAGGAGAGATTCACATTTGACTTTTAATTAAAGGAACCAAACACTTTTCACCAAAACAGGAACAGAAAAATCACTAATCAAACCGCCAAACTTTAACCTAATCGCTACACTTACTATTACTGCTACATTATCAATAATTAATAATCACTAATCATTGATTAATAACGCATTTCCTTGTTCATGTAGCTGTTCGCCAGCGCCAAGGCGTTACTGGTTAACTCCTTCAAGTACGTCATCCGATCGCATACGTCCGTCTTCAGCCCACCTTCCGGTACATCCTCCAACCCGTCCGTGCAAGTGTCCTCATCCGTCAGCGCGGCGCTCATCCACGTCTGCACATTGCTCATCTGGAACCTGAACTGCTCGCCGCCCGCGCCGGTGATTCCCAGCTGGCGCATCTGCTTGAGTGAGCCTCGGATCTCGTCGACGGCGTCCCCGATGTTGGTGAAGCAGTCGCGCAGAGCCGAGGCGGCGCGTGAGTTGGTGCTGTAGTCGGCGTCGCGAGAGAGGCCTGAGAGGTAGGAGGCCATGCGGTTGGCCTTAGTGAGGGTCAGTGCTATGGCGACGCGAGCGAGCTTGCCGGAGTTTTCTTGGATGGCATTGTAGTAGGGAGAGAGGGAGGAGTAGCAGAGGCCGGGGTAGAGTGTGGCGTTACAGCTTGAGCGGATGAATGTGGTGGCGCTGGGGTTGAAGTCGGGGGTGGAGTCCACTACGATGGTGGAGACGGCGGCTGATTGACGGAGACAGTGGAATGAGACGGCGGCGAGGAGGGGTAGGAAGAGGAGATGAAGGCGTTGGGTTATCATGGTGGATTGCCTCTTTTATTGGAATATGCTTTTTATGTTGGAGCTTTAAGCTCTTGAATGTTTATGTAATAATAGCTAGCCATTGATGAGTGCGTGTTTACAGTGAAATTACATTCCAATCAATTAATGTTGTGTATAATTGCAACAATGCCATTATCATGTCTGAGCTAATATAATATTTAAATTTAATTATGAAAGAATTAATCATTGAATAAATAATTAACTTTTAGCTAAAGGCCATCGGTTTGATAAATGGATTTTTTTGGGGGAAAAGCTCCACACATATCAATATAGATTATATTTTATTATCTTTACTGAATAATAAATATTATTTCATCCTAATATTTGACTATTAAAAAGTCAATAATTTCCCAAACACAATCATCATTTAAAATCTATGTTTTGTTTCGAAATTTGTAAAAGCTATTCTCCCAAATCTATTCTCCACCATCTATGTTTTTCTTTGAACTCTGTAAAAACTATTCTCAAACGGACTTCCAAACAAACTCAAAGTGGTGGAATTTTACATATATTCAAATTTATACGAATTCGATCTTAAATGTAGGATTTACTTCCCCAATTTAATTAAATTGGGGATATTAATTACATTAGTTAGTTAACATGACATGTTTTTTCTGAACATCTTAATCATCTTTCTTGATTCCCTCCTCTCTTGCTTGTTTTTCACGCAGCATCAACAAAAGTAATTTACAAAAAAAAATTGACAAAATTTAGAAATGTTATTTACATTTAATACCAATATCAATTCTACAATTTGGCTGTATACTGAGGAATAGAGAAGTATGATTCCAGGAACTTGACTGCTATTTGATATGCATTTGGTTTTTATTTGATTAATCATTATGACGGGCATGAAGGGTTAAGGTTTACCGTTTACGTAACAACACGCTACAAACTAATTCTCAACGATGAATATGGATGTATGAAAATGCTTATATATATAACTCTGTTACTGATATGAATGCGATTCAAGACAACATTACAGAGCTGTACAAAAGGAAAATCTGCAGAAACAATATACTGAATAACAGAAAGAGAAGGAATAGGTTGCCACAGAGGTGAAGGGCGAAGGAGAGAAAGAGGGACAAGGCCAATTCATCTAATTCCAATCCTTCCCATAACCTTTTCTGTCTTATTATTACAAGTCCTCCTACAAGTTTCGAAGCTTCCACGATTTCTTCTTAATCCTCTGACTTCTTCTCACAATTCCTGACTCATATCCTTGGGTTGGGCTTATTTCTCCATAGTCTGAGTCTGAACCCACTGAACTTGGGTTTGTGAAGTATTTGGCTACATCGTCAACAAGCACGACGACGATGGTAGAGCTAAAGCTCCACGAGAGTGGCAAGAAAGTGAGGAAGAAGAAGACGACGTACAGAAGAGAGAGCTTCTTCAAGGAGCTTAGCAGCGCAGAAAAATGAAGTTCTGAAGGTTGAGAGTTTGACTTTTAAACTTCTAAATTTGAGGGAGATTAAATGCGAGAGTGATAAAGTTATTGGGGTGTTATAATTATTGATATTTTGGCCTAAAGAGAAGCATAATCTTATTTTGTTTTTATGGGTTACATTAGGAATGTGTTTAACTGTTTATGAATGTTAATGATAGTGAATACAGCCTTTTGATAGAATTAGAATTTTTAATTCGTGGTCTTTTTATAATAATTTTAAAATCTAAGCATTTCTAATTATTAAGATAAGTTCAACTCTCGATAACATTCATCATTGATCAATGGTAATTTTCCATTCATAAGCACATTGGAATCTGCCACCAAAAAATTTTTTTTTTTATACAAAAAAGTTAGTTGAATTAATTTAGGATATGACAACACGTAAGTGAGAGTTTGATGGGTTGAATAGCAAAATTAGCAAGGGAGAAAAAAATTGATAAATTTAACATCACATCCCAAATAGAGGAATTAATAAATAAGTGGTCTCAAAGATTGACAAAATTACTATAAGATTCCATCAGTAGTTGGTTCGATTGTTATTAACAACCTCACCAGCCGTCAATAATAATCGGATGAGCTACTACTGGGACTTGATGGTAATTTTGTCAATCTTAGGACCTTTATTCAATAATTCTTTTTGTTGAGACTTGATTGTAAATTTTCCAACAAAATTTGCCCAAATCTTAGATTTGAGTTGAAAACTGTGGTTCTTGACTTTTTGTTCTTAAGGTGCTCAACCGCACAATTGAAAAATAAAAATCTAAATACTATAATTTGAGTCTATATATATAAGAGCTTGATAACTAGTATGTGTGCATTAAGAAAAATTATCAAACTTTATTACTTGTAACAAATATGTTTTAATTTTTTTAAATACTCTCTTTAATCATGTGTATTAAAATTATATACCCTTTAATGCAAACCCTCTATCTTAATATAATGTGCAATCAAATCAACAGGAACATGCTTGAATTTGATTAATAGTTGATCAGAGATATCGAGTAAGAGTGAAGTGGTTAAGTGGGTCAGGTTCCTAATCTCTTCTAATGTGTTTTTTCTTCCCTTTCCATTTACTTTTGGTGTGTGCATGGTTTCGCTTTAATTTGCTTCTCACGTAGTTTTGTTCATTTGTTCCCTTTCTTTTTTTTTTTTTGCCAATTCATTTGTTCCCTTTCTAAACTTTAGTTTACACTGCCCCTCTTCATGAATGAATATACAGAAGTTTCAGGCAATACAAAAATAAACAGAAAGAAGTGGGATTATCAGAGGACTTGGAAGCAGTGTCTCCTAATTTATGAAGAAACCATATTGTGAGTAACAAAATTCAATTTATTCATCACATCATGATCATTATATATAGAAGTAGGAGGCTCCCCATGGCCATGCCCTTGCCCTCCGGAGCTTGGACTAGACTTGTATGTACCACTCACATCCAACCTCTCCAAGAAATTATGCTTCATCCCTTTTATATTGATGACTTTGTCAAGGGCCTGGCTTCTGATATGAACCCTGGAGAAGCCTAAGACATGAAGAGCCAGCATGATGAGCTTACTCATCTCACCCACATCTCATCTAGATGAGCTTTCCCTTTTAGTGTATATATAGATAAAACTAAATTATCACTTTTTAAAAATTTTTGTTGTTTTTGTTTGAGTGTTGAGAGTGTAATTTATGTTCAAGGGGTCTTTATTGCATCATACATGAACTTTTCCGGTTAATCCAATTTACACCTAATAATAATATGAAATAGGTGGGATAAATTAAATCTAAAGAAAAGTGTTATCCACGTCTTAGAGACATTGTACACAATTTTCTTCTCAACTTGCACCCTTCCCCACCCTCGTCGTTGAAGGGCCTCTCAGCTCCAAGCTTACCGATCAGATTCACGTCAGAGTCACTGCTAGGGCCAACGGTAGGCTCACCAGTCTGGCACTGATGAACTGCAAGAACATCACTGACATTGGCCTTCAAAAGGTCGTCGGAGAAATTCCTTTTATAAACAAGGTTTGATTCACAAGACCCTTCTTTTTAGATTTTCCATCTGTTAATTGTTATGATGATCTACTCGTACTTTACACACCAGATAGGATTGGTTGACTAGGGATAAGAAGGGATAGGAATGATTGATTGTTGAAAATTACAAAAATAGAAGTGAGAATTTTTGTTTCAATACCTTTTTTGTCTTGGCACAAATTAGAGGAAAAATTGACTTTCATCAAGGGATTTAATTTCTTAAATAAATAAACTAGAAAATAAGATAATGTGAATTAAAAAAGAATAACTAAACCACTTTATTGTGGAATAAATTAGATCTGTAAAAGTTAATTAGGAAATTAAGAGTAAATAGATCCATCCAGAGTCTGGTTCCCATTTTATAAAGAAAACGCCAGTTATTTTGAACAAAACCCTTGAGGTCTAATCAATACTCTGCTTTTTAGTTCACTCTAGCTACATCCAGAAAAGTAATTTTGAGGATCCTAATTTCCTAACGTGAACGTTTCATTTCTGTGTAGCTCTACCTACCAGCATGCACTGGCAAAATCCCTGAAGGAGTACTATCAGCTGTGAAAATTCTATGCCAAGGAGGCCACAGCCTAAGTATTCTGAGGATAAATGGCATCTGCAACTTTAAGAAGCAGCACATTGACACGCTTGCTTCTTACCTCACAAAAGATCAGAATCAGCCATTAAAGGAGCTTCAAAAACAACACCACCACCCTATCTACTACCATGAAAGGTTCAATTTCTCTGCCTTTAAGCCCATTGAAAGCCATCAGATTATGGACTTGCAAACATGTCCTATGTGCTTTGAGGTCAGAATGGTTTATGACTGCCCAAGAGGGAAATGCAAGACGAAAGAATGTAGGGCATGCACGTTTTGCATTCCAAGGTGTGAGAACTGTGGTCGATGCATTAGATCACTAGTTGCAGCAGGAGGTGCAGATTTCTTGTGTTCAGAGTGTTGGTTACAGTTTCCTAAGTGTAATTCCTGTGAGAAGCCGTACTGCAAGCAGCATAATAACTGGTGGAGCAATGATACAACCCCCAATTTCCTCTTGCAGCTTTATGATGAGAATTTTGTTGATTATTATCTGTACAGTGATATTGTGTTTTAGAGGGTTTAAATAACGCTTTCAGTCCCCTCTGATGTTATAATGTCTAAAATTTAGTTATTTAAGTTTTAATTTTTGTCAATATTGGTTTCAATTTGGATAACGTCCCTTCATCTATGTTCATGTCTACTCTGATAGATACAATGAGCTCCTCTGATGCTAGTGCTGATAAAATGACTAAACGTAATGATTAATGAAGAGGTAAAAAGGAATGAAAGAAAGGGTGAAAAAAAAGAAGAAACAGATCCTGTTCATATCACTGCTCATTGTGCCACGCTTTGACTTCAAAAATATTAAAATTATAGATGAGTCCAATTCATGAAAGGACAAAAGTTTCTTATATTCAATAGATCAAGTTTCCAATTCATGAAAGGACAAAAGTTGCTTATATTCAATAGATTAAGTTTTTCAATTACACTCTTATTTTGATATAGTAAGTTGCTAAAATGCGTACTTGTACTTGTGAATTCACATATAAAAACTTATAAATATTTGTATTAACTTGTATAGTGTAAATTAGGATCGACAAGTTTTCACAAGACATGCAGTTTATTATTATTAGTTGTTAACATGTGTATATGTACTTGTAAAGTTCGTCCATGAACTTAAAGAAGTGGATATAAATAACTTGAACTAAGTTTTATCTTTTGTGGAAATACATTGCTCTGATGCAAAATTCTAGAAGCATTATGAGAGAAACACGAGTCTGTCCAGAATTTAGATGCAACATAAGATCATTCCATTGGCGATCTAGTTGAATGAGAGAAACACAATATATACAGATAAAAGAATATACATCATCAATATAGAAGTAGGTCAATATCAACAACCAATATCAAAAGAGAAACACTAGTGGAAGCCGCACTATTTATAATGAGCTATAAATAGTGCGGCTTCCAGCCACCGTGGTGCTGGTGCTTCCATAAATGAGGTCAATTGCCTCTGGTTGTAAAAAAATATACATTACAAATGTAAATATACATTTTAATGAAGCCTATCTTCCTTTAAATCCTCAATAGGAGGAGGAAAACAAAATTTGTTTTTTGCAGCAATCTTCCAAAATGCAGTTGAAGATCACGCCTCCATGGATCTGATGATTTTCCAATACTAAATGCAGAGAGCAAATGTGGCTTAGCTTTACATGACAATTGCACTCCACAGTAACATGCCTATGACCAAAGAGCTTGTGAAGGATTCACCATTGTGATAGTATTTGGAAAAGTAGCCTGATGATGTAGAATTAGAAGATGGTGCCAGTGACGTGCCATTTGTGCTGGTTCTGCTTTTACCACCACTGTTGTTCACAAACATAGAGTAAGAAAAGAAGGAATAAGAAAGGACAGTTCTTTTCACCAAAAAAAAAAAGAAAAAAAAAGAAAGGACAGTTCAGCAAATTATGTACAATCATTTCACTAATGGGAAATTTTGCAACCTTCATGACTACTTCCGGTCCTTAATATAAAAGTTAGATAACTCATTTGTAAATATTAAAAAAATTAGTTTGTAACAAAGACGTGTTGATTATTCTAGAATGTCCTTTCTAATACATTGTAACTAACTCTTGATGAAAACTCTCTTACTATATGCAATCAATAGAGATATTTTGGAGAAAAAGTTATAAATTTAGAAGATAAAATGAATAGATGTCATATATTAAGGACTAAACTAAACCCTTATCTAGCTCTTACATCTAGTACTAGAGCCTAGAGGTAGTATTAAATAAAGGAATAATCACATTTGCTATTCAATGTGGAATTTCATCAGATTACAAAGACGTCAGACAGTTTACAATATATGTTTAAAAAAAAAAAGTAGATTGCATCAACAGGAAACTTGAGATCTTACCTTCCAGGAAAGATACAGGAACCATGACCTGCATGACAATATGCCAAATTCAGTTACACTAAACATGCCATAAAGTTTGATTTTGAAACTGCTAATGCAAAAATCTCGTCGGTGTAACAAATGTTAATAGACAAAAATGGCCAATAAAGAACAATACTAAGTCTAATGCAACAATATTGTCCACAGGGAGTCTGAAATCTCCACACTTGGCAAAAGATAATATTCCTCAATTATAAGATGCAAACAGCAATTTTTCTACATTCCCTATAATGATGGTGTTTAACTGTTTTTCTCCCTAGATCTATGCATCTTTTGCAGTCATCTTACAGGTATTTATCTAAGAATGTACATAAGATGCCATACTTGGATCAGTGGTAGAGATAATGGCGACGCCTTTGAAATCACAAGCCCCTGGAGATTTATCCATCTTTTGATAATATGCATTGAAAGCATACGTAGCATGTGAAACTACATTATTTGGTTCATAACATGGTTGACCTTGCAGCAAAGGTGAACAATCCACTTTCCCCGGTCCACAAGCCCAATCAAGTCCAGCCTGTAGCATCTTAGTATCTGCATTATTCTTTGCAACACA
>JANTPZ010005074.1:14151-28016 GCA_025593235.1 Vachellia pachyceras | reverse complement strand
AATCTAAAAGGTGGGATTCCAGTAATTTGCTTATACAAGAAATTTCATATGGAACACAATAGGATCAATATAATGGCATTATGCCAACCTCAGATATAACAAGGATTTAAGCAGTTAGCATCCCAAAATTTAAGAGAAAGTGAATGGCCGGTGAACTTCAGGACAATACATTAACCCATCTGAATTGAAAATAACAATTAGTTCAAATGGTTCTCACAGCTTCAGGCATAGTCCTGCTTTGGGACATTATGTCTCGAGTTCAATCATGCAAAATAGAAAACATTCAGAATTATGAAGCAACAACTGTGATAACAGAATTGTGAGAAGTGACATTTACAGTGATGCGGCTAGCCCAAGAAGCTGTAAAGAAAGCAAAATTGTTGGCATGGTACATATGTACACACCATGAGAGGTAGGGGGACACTTGCAATAGAAGTTTTCATTGAACAATATCGCCAGCAACTTCAGCCCATCTCCAATATAATTTGTAGCATTTCTACTTTTTCCTTTAGGCATTTGTTTTGAGTGGCCGCCTCCCCCACTTATCTGATTATCCAACTTACATAAATGTAGGCAATGGCTGAAAATTAACAAGCATCATCTAACTCCAATAGTCTCATCATGAGAGGAAAGTAACTGAAGTAACTTACTCCCAAGTTTCAAATTTATATCTATCACGGGTTTCTAATGAATGTATCAAGAAAAGAGTTCGGATATTCAGAAACAAAAACACTGAGATAATTAGAATGTATTTATGCTTGAGCAACAAGATGTTCTTACCAAAACAAGGGTCAGGAGGATGAAGTACCTGAAAAGCCCATGCATTTGATTGGCCCTTCTAGTTTCCACTGCCTTTTTAACCTTTAGAACTCCAGATTCTATCCTCTCAAGTATTACTTCACGAGGGTACGTCAATCCAAGTTCTCCCAGTGGGCCCTTAACTTTTATATCCTGCCCTTCTAATGTGATTGTCACATTTGATGGCACTTGAATTGGTTGCTTCCCAATTCGAGACTCCTTGCATTTTATAGTCTTCCTCAGGAAAGTAACATGAGTAGCAGGAATATGGGAAACACTGATCTTATTTCTCTCACCCAGGAATGCAGACTTCAAATTGCTGAAATATGGTAGCAAGCAAGATCTCTCAAATTTATGAAATGCCTAATTAGGATCTAATTTATCAAATAGTAATGCAGAAAATCAAAACCTAGAAGTGCCATATGATTGGGTTACTTATCATCTTCAATGTAGCAATGACAAATTTTAAGATGCACAGCCTCAAAGTAGATATGTAAACATTCAATGGCCAGCTATAATGTGTCTCAGGTAATGGCAGTTAGGCATGAACAAAGGCAACTAACTACAGTACTACACAACATCTTGATTTAAATCCTTCACATCATTGCAAAAATTCTCACCCGTACAGGCATCCAGATACAAAAATGCAAGACTATGGACAGTACTATTTAGATGCGAAGGAAACTGGGTAAACAATATTATTCATCATGCCCCAATTCATACGTTAAAATAAAGATTCGCATCAACACCCATGGATCGAGAAAATGTAAACATAAGAATCCAAATTCCAAAGTTTCTTGTCATGAATTGAAAGGAAGAAAAGCATTGCAGCTAAAGTTGGGATGTTGACCTGGTTTGGAAAGAAGAGGTGACTGAGGAAGCCATTGTCACGAGCTCTGAGTGGGAGGTTCTGAAGAAGAGGCCTATCTAATGCAGTGTGAGCGTTATCCACTGGAATGGTTATAATCGCCCTCTGGGACATTAGATATTACGGTGATTGCCATCAGTCTAATTTAGTTGGGTATGGGCCTATTGAAGTGTCGAAATGAGTGGCAACCCAAACAACCTTTTGGACTTTATGATTAAGGGTAGCAGAAAAGACTGGGGTGGCACGGGCTGACCGCAGGGACAAATCCGTTTAAACCCGTTTTAAGCGGGTTGTCTTTGAATGAGCGGGTTTGATCGGGTCGCGGGCTGATCTGCTTATACATCTTAAGCCTCACAGTCCCAAATTCAAAGTTTCCAAAGTTAAAGTCCAAATGACACCTGGAGTGTTTATTTAGAAAAGTTTATTTACTCTTCATAAATACGTTCAACAGTTTTTTTGTAAAATGAGATAAATCCCATTCACATATTTACCTCGATTTATGTAAAAGTATTTTTTTACTGTGTTCTCAAATGAATACAAAGCTTGTTTGGATAGCTCGTTTAAACATTAAAAGCAATTCTTGTACTTACTGACACAATTTCTTTTACAGATTTACCTCGAAATTTGTACTAATTCCAAAGGAGGAGGCAGCGGAAGGAAAAGAAGTTGCGAGAGGAGAGGAGAGAGAGTGGAGAAGGAGGAGGCGACTACTGGAGGCTGACAAGGTGGAAACTCCGTTGAAGCGGGAGAGGAGTGAGGCACCATGAGAGATGGTAAAGGGGGAGATGAAGACGGGATCATGGGAGATAAAGAAACAGCGCCGCCGCAGAAGGCCGGAGGTGAGAGTGAGGAAAAACGGAGGCAAGGTTTCTTTTATTTGAGTTTTCATATTGACAAGGGGAAAAAAGGTTAACTTTCACTGGGAGAACAGATTCGAACTAAAGGATGCTGTTGTTCCTTCCCTATTTTTCTCCCAGTCTCAAGGCTTGCATTATTGGAGGAGGCCAGCTTATCGACCCAAAAAATTAATAAGTGGGGTCTTGTACATGTACAATCATATTATTGCTATGCCCAAAAAGCAAAAATAACAGGGAAAGAGGGAACAAGAAAGGAGAGATGACAAAACAGCTGCAAATGGGACAAAGGAAAGTAATCCGTATCACCTGTCAAAAAGTGTGCATTTAGGAATCACATTTCATATAAAATAAGGTAAGTATGGAACGAGAAATTTTCTCTTAATTTACGTACAATCATACATTTTATCTTTTTATTTTGATGTCAACCATGTGACTTGGAGACCAATAAAAGATGTTCCTTGGCTTATAGTTCGCATAACATAACTTTTTTTGTGGGAGAAAAGGGAAAGATATGTATTAATTGATCATCAAAAACAAGCATTTGACTTGAAGATGCCGACGCTTTACCAGAGCACTGTATCAAGGCCCAGTCTCAGAAATTTATGGTGCTGACAAAATCAGGCAAAGGGGTCACATATATTTGGATACTTCTTTTGAGAATTCGGGTGTTTCTTAATATCTGCGCGTTTGTGGAAAGATTAATTCACCAATTTTTATTTAGAGAAATGAAAGGAAAATAATCTCTTTAACTGTATCAAGTCTGAAAATGATGGGTATGAAAATCTTGATGTTAATTTATGAAGGGTAGAATGTAAGATTACACAATCAAGATTGTGCGGTGGAGATCACACGACTCGTTGATTGTATTGGATTTATTTCCTGTTGCATCAAACGGTTGAATGGGCAAGTGCATTGGAAGAGTATAAGTGATCTTCTTTGATGATCCATTCAAGATGGGCCGGTAATTGGCGGTGACCATCGTTTGACCAGTTGAAACCGGCAAAGTCGTGTGAAAAGGGAAGTGGGATAATGGACGGCATTCAAAAACGTGGAGGAAAAATCGCACGACGCCGTTCACGTGTCGCAGGACGCACCCCCAGGTTTGGTGGAAACCTTGATTTTCCCCAAAAAAAAAAGCTACAATCAATCACGGGTCCTGTTTGGTAATAATTACGGGAAATCCAAACGCACATTCAGTGTTTTTAAGTAACATGAGATAATCCCCTTCATATATTTACTTTAATTTATGTAAAAATATTTCTCTACCGCGTTCTCAAATGGACATATATGATTGTATTTAAAGTCATGTGTGATTGTGGTTTCAAATTTAATTCAAAACCTTAGACTTTGCTGGCTCGCCTGCTCTGTTCTAACATGAAACACGGCATACGTGTTCACATCTCAAAAACATTTATTCATACGATTCGACTAAGAATTTTTTCACGGCAATGTAAACCCACTTTATATAAATTGAAAGCAAGCTTATTAGCACATGTTTGGGAATGTGGTTTGGAACTATAGTAGTTAGCTGACATATTTGTTTTGATTTGGATTGCAATACCCCAATTCACATTGTGTCCGTTTGAAAATATGATAGAGAAGTATTTTGAAATAAAACGAGGTAGATATATGAATGAGATTATCTCATTTTACGAAAAACACTGTTGAACGTACGGTTAACTTTTTTTAAACGCTCTACCAAACAAGCCAACTATCTTAGAGAATTTATAATTTATTTACAAATTATTCTACACACTGCACACCTATATATAAATATAATAAGAATTTAATGAATGAGAAAATGATTGGATGGGAGTATTTAAAAAAAAAAACTCACATATGCTAAAAAAAATAACAACTAAAACAATGTTGCTTCTTTATCCATGTACAGTTTTTTCCTATTTGTGTATAGAAAAACAGTCAACTCACGCTAAAATCACACTGTAAAAGAAAAGACACTTACATGGAAGCTGGAAAGAAAGAGAGGAAAGAAGATGCCAAAGCACTAAATGGTCGAAGTGGCAGCTAAAGTATAGCCATCGACCTTTTGTTTCGAACAGAAGTATTAATCATCCACGTCAACTCACGCTAAAATCAATTAATCCTATGACATTCTTTTCACACGTATTCGAATATTAAAATTTTTGTATAGAAAAACACCATCAACACGTTATTTCCTATCTTTATTTTTACGGGAGACATAGATAAAAAAAATACTGGACCGTGCATTTCTTACATTACTCCCATTTGAGGAATTAATTTAGGGTTTGTTTGGAAGCTATTCTAAAAATAGTTTTTACAAATTTTAAGGCAAAACCTTAGTTTTGGAGAATAGATTTTGGAAAATAGCTTTTACAGATTCCAACGCAAAACGTAGGTTTTGAAAAACGATTTATGTGTGGAAAATTATTAGCTTTTACCGATTCAGAGACAAAAAAGTAGGTAGGAAAGATGAAAGAAAAAGAATGAAAAGTAGGAAACAGGAAAGAGAAGAAAGAAAAGTAGGAAAAAGGAAGTAGAAGGAAAGAAAAAGTATGAAAGAGGAAATAGAACGAAGGAAAAAAGTATGAAAGAGGAAAGAGTAGCAAAAAGATGAAAAAGTAGAAAAGAGAAAACCTAAGTTTTAAACTGAGGTTTTGTAACCAAAATAACTTTTTAAAAAATATTATACTTGAACAAAATCTAGGTTTTGAAATCAAACCTCAGCTTTATGAATATATGGCAAACGAGCTCTTAGTGTAATTAATAACGATCGTGTCAAATATTTGATTTATGTAAGGAATTTAGAATTTATAAAATATTTAAGGTAAAATTGGGGATATCCCACCGTTTAGGGAATTAGTCAGATAATATAATCTGCTTAGTTATGTGTATGAAAGCGCAGTGTTATAAAATTTGAGAGCTTAGTTGAGTAGTGTAGAAGTTCAATTGCATATGTGTGGAATGTCTCATTTTACAATTAATTTTTTGATATAGAACTTATCCCCGGTCTCCCAATATGTTAGTGGGTATTTTAACAACACTTAATTATTTTGATTTTATATTTAAATAAAATCATTATCATTTTAGATTTTAATTATGAAATCATACTTTATAAAAGCTATTTATCAGCCTATTTGGGAATGCAACAGAGAATTGCTTTTACGTAAGTCGAGGTAACTATGTGAAGGAGATTACATCGTTTTGTGAAAAAACACTGTTGAACGTGCGTTTAAACTCTTCAAGAGTTCAACCAAACGGGACCATTGATGAAAACAAATTATTATGGGTTTATGCATTTGCCACGGGTTTACTTAAATTTATGAGTTTGTATTAAAATTAACATTATTAATTGGAAGTGATTCATTAATAAATCTTTAAATAAATAAGATATTACTTTGAAACTAACTGTGATTCTATCAAAAAGACGGACGGACGATCTGCATACAAGGAGGCTAGATGCCCTGTATTTCTTACACGCATGAACCATGAGATGGATGCACAGACTTTAATAGCAAATAGTGGGCTCGTTTGGTAGGTCCGTTGGAAGAACGGACACAGATTTTAAAGTAAATATGTGAGAGGAATTTTGTCTCGGTAAACGTAAAAAAGACTTTTGGATGCTCAAATGGGCTATCCAAACAAGCCTATTATATTGCAATATTGAAAACTGTAAACTCGCTGGGGAGTGAACAGATAATATTCTATTTTAAAGATCCAGTACGTTGTATCATATATATATATATATTCTGTGATAACTCTTGCAATATTCGTGTGACAACGTAGTGGGAATATGTAAATGTATTTTAGACAGAACGTGTCTTATTCCCAATGATGTCATGTGAGTGACCCCATTCATATTTCTTATTATATATATTTTTAGGTTTTTTATTAATATATTAGCAATGGTCAGTAGAAAAAGGGATCACTGGGTCAACTATCCCAGAAAATTGATTCTTCCCCGACACACACAGATATGACGACTCATCAACAGCAAATTGTTTCCAAACCTTAACCGTCAATTTCTTGTTCCACAAAGTCAACTGCCGGTCTTGCGATTTTGTCGCAACCGCGTAAGCATATATTTTTCTCAGAAACATGCGCTATAACAAGTTAATAAAAAAAGGTACATGCCAACTAAACAAATTTCTTGCGTAACTTTACAGTGCCACGTCATCAATGCTTTACTGAGTGAAAATATTTCACACGTCTCTTAATGTGGATCCCATATCACATAGCATGTTATGGAAAAGGAGAAATAATTTAAAGAAATTTATGGAATGTGGGAACATTTTTATTGAACAGACGATGCATTATGTGGTACGTTGGAAATATGTAGATATTTTTCCATGAACTAGGCATTAACTATATTATGGAATGTAATTAGGTGGCAGAGAATTAGGGAACATAATTAATTAACCCGTATCTTTCATATGATCCCTTGACTCCAATTAATTAACTCGTATCCTTCATACGATCCCTTGAGCTTACCAAATCTACAAAATAATATGTTTCTTCCAAAGCAAGCATTTCTGTTAATTTGAAAACAATAATCTAAAGCAGACGTGAAGGTTTCTGGGTCAAAGCTTAGCTGACAGAGTTAATTTATTAAATGTCCCATTCTATTTATTCTAGCATCACATGATGCATAACGAGCATGTTTGATATGATGAAATTAGGTGGTGGAATTGGAATTGAAATTCATTTTCTATGTTTGGTATGATGGAATTAGGAGGTGAAATGGAAATAGGTAAAAATGATTTCATTAAGTAACCCATGGAATCGATTTTTTTCTCATTTTTTCCACATCTATATTTATTTACATTTCCATCTTCATCTCCATTTTCATTTCCACCAAAATCAATTCAAACATACCAAACGAGCCATAAGGAGTTTAAATATATGTTGTGCTCGTTTAGGAACTCGGAAGAGAAGTACTTTTACGTAAGTCAATGTAAATATATAAAGGAGATTATCTCGTTTTACGGAAAAAACTATTGACTTCTCCAAATGCTACACCAAACAAACCCATGGTAGTAGTACTACCATTAAAATCACTCGGTTATTAGAAATCAAAGTAGTTTTATGCTGATTCTTGAATTTTTTAAAATACACATGATCTCTGTTATGGAATAACTTGGTTCAATATTATAAATAGAATAGATGTTGCTCAACTTTTTTTTTTGGTGAAAAATAGATATAAATCAATTATAAATTTTTTGGGGATAGGCATTGAATAAACCCACATGTTCCACGTTTAAACGCAGGACCAACTTGCAATGGATAAACCGATTACTCCTATGGTAATTAATATAAAATATATTTAATTAATTTGATTCATTAGAAAAATTAGATAAATTAATTAATATGATATATTTTTTCCGAAACAACCTCATTATTTCTGTCAATTCCCTCCTACTTGATTATTAGTAAAAGAGTGTCAATATAAGTAATAAGTGAAAAATGATAAATATATGAAGTAAATCTTAAATTCAGAACCAATACTGATTATTTAATTAGGCACTCTTTAATATAAGATTCTTGACTTTTTTTAAAATTAAATAATTTAAATATATTATTAAAAATATTTACTTAGATTATAATGTGAGTTTATGAATTAAACAAATTAACTAAAAAATAATGAATGTGATCAAATATACATTAAGGTAAAATATTTATTTTTTTAATCTGCATACAAAAATCAGCTGACCTTTACATCCGAGTAAAAGCAATCTTCCTTGTATGTTGTATATTTCCATCCCTGCCCCCCTTCTCCTTAGCCCCATTTCCATTTTTGCTGCTAATCAGTCCACTTCTCTGTACATGTCTGATATCGGATTCGTTTGAAAATATGGTAGAGAATTATTTTTATGTAAGTCAAAATAAATATATGAAGGAGATTATCTCATTTTACATAAAAATATTGTTAAACATATTTTTTTATCTTACTTAACTCCGTTAAATAAGCTCGTTAACATCGCCAACTATAACATAGACTTTAGCATACATTCTCGAATTCACTGGCCAAGAGAGAGAGAGAGAGAGAGAGACAGATATTTTATCGAATTCTTGAACTCTGTTAAACTGGCGGGCTGCTAGAAAGCGATGTGATTTTTTTATTGAGCTTTTTGTTCCGTAACTACTCTTTTTGGTTAATCCTCTGAGCTGCTCAGGCCTTCCATCACATACATATCGGAGGCTTCAAAACTATTCCAAGCTCTTCTCTCAACGTTTTGTGTTGAGGTAATCTTAGCTACTCTCCTCCTGTTAACTTCTTCTTGAGGCCTCTCTTGGTTTCCTTTGCTTATTAAATTAGCCATGTGGGTCTTGCCCAACTTATTTATATAGCTCAAAGTCAGCTCTTTAGAATTTCTCAGCTTGATTCGCCGGGCTGGCAACCTGATGAGAGAATATTGAAAGCGAAAGTACGAATATCTTCATGCTATATATTGTTAAATTGAGTAGCTGAGCATTGCTTTTCTAACTCGAAACTTCAAATTTCTCATACAATAGATTGTTATTGTTTGCTGCCGAATCTATTTTATGGGGATACGTTTTCTACCTAAATAAATTATTTTGAATCTTGGAACTCCTTCGTTTTTAGTTGCTGCCGAATAGGGTACTATCGTGCTGTGTTCCTCTTCTTTCTGCTTGGATTCATCTCTGTGCAGATCCTGAAGTTGTTCGCACACTTGACAGGTGCTCAGTTCTCGGAGGTTTACCAAAGTGCTGGCCCTCTTGATTGCAAAAGGTTAGGCCTAATGGCTATGTTGAGGCTACTATTTCTCCTGTTTTTCTGCCTATGGATTTCTCCAGAAGTAGCGGCTAGAACCGGAAATACTATTACAAACAAGGCTAAAGCTCCTTCGAGGCCGAGGCCAAGCGTTGTGAGAATCGGAGCACTGTTTACTATCGATTCGGTCATTGGAAAATCAGCTAAACCTGCAATTTTAGCTGCCATTGATGATGTTAATAATGATACAGTCATTCTGCCTGGTACTAAAATTGAAGTTATTTTACGTGATACAAACTGCAGCGGGTTTCTCGGCACTGTGGAAGGTATTAGCCATAACTCGGATTTATTAGCAAGATGCTGCTTTTCAGATATAATTTTTTTTGGAGGAAATTAACTAAGAAATTTGAGTGCACTATGCACTACTTATTATAGATGAGATAAACGTTCTCTATCAAAAACATAACATAATTGTTTTTCTTTAGGTTGCAAGTATGAGTTAATTGTTATTTCCTACCTGTCTCCTTAATTTATTTTCTAATATAATTAGAGTTTGAGTTCTATATATAATCTTCCTGTCATTGTGGACCATTCTTCATTGGATACGTTTCATTTTATCTGCTGCTCTTGCATGTGGAATGTCTGGTAGTTCTTTTTTCATTTCTGCCTAACTACTGAGTTTAAAATAAAGCTGAGCATTCATAAACTATGCAAGTCTTACCCTGTTGGTTTTGTTATTTTAGTGGATAGAAGGATAGGGAATCATTTGGTGAACAATAAACTGGACAGGACTTACGTTCCAGACAGTCTTTAATTTCTAACATGTTTCATGGGATGAAATCTGAGGGATGAATGTGTCTGTGTTATATCCATGTCTTATCGTATTATCTCCTTTATGCATGTGTGTGGAAAGAGAAGTAAATGAGGTTGATAGACTTTCCTGAACATGTAGCTCTGCAGTTGATGGAGAATGATGTGGTTGCGGCTGTTGGTCCACAGTCATCTGGAATTGCTCATGTCATCTCTCACGTTGTTAATGAACTCCATGTGCCTCTTCTGTCATTTGGGGCTACAGACCCTACTCTTGCTTCTCTGCAGTACCCATATTTTGTCCGCACTGTCCAGAATGACTATTTTCAGATGAACGCAGTTGCAGATTTGGTTGACTACTTTGGTTGGAAGGAGGTGATTGCCATCTTTGTAGATGATGATAATGGAAGAGGTGGGATTTCAGCTCTGGGCGATGCACTTGCAAAGAACCGTGCCAAGATCTCTTATAAGGCTGCCTTAACGGCTGGAGCCTCTACAAGTAATATCAGTGACTTGTTAAATGGGGTAAACTTAATGGAATCTCGGGTCTATATTCTCCATGTTAACCCTGATACTGGTCTGTCCATTTTTTCTATTGCGAAAAAAATTGGTTTGATGGGCAATGGTTATGTTTGGATTGCAACAGATTGGCTTCCTTCGGTTCTAGATGCATTAGAACCAGTCAATCCTGACACAATGAATATCTTACAAGGGGTTATTGCCTTACGCCATCATACTCATGACACTGATCTTAAGAAGAGGCTCATCTCTAGGCTGAAAAACAGTACAGACAAGGGCACTCCAAGCTTTAATTCCTATGCATTGTATGCATACGATACAGTTTGGTTAGCAGCACGTGCTCTTGAGGCATTTCTTACTGATGGTGGAAATGTATCGTTCGGTAGCGACCCCAGATTGCATGACACAAATGGAAGCAAACTGCATTTAGCATCACTTCGTACTTTTGATGGTGGCCCACAGTTTCTCCAGAAAGTCCTGGCAATGAACTTCACTGGTGTGAGTGGTCAAATTCAGTTTGATGGGGACAAGAATTTAATCCATCCAGCATATGATATTCTAAACATTGGTGGATCTAGCCGTAGAATTGGTTATTGGTCTAATTACTCTGGCCTGTCAGTTGTAGCACCTGAAATTTTATATACAAAACCACCTAACACTTCGTTTAGCAACCAACATCTTTATGGTGTGATATGGCCAGGAGAGACTACTGAAAAACCCCGGGGATGGGTGTTTCCCAACAATGGAAAGCCACTGCGAATAGCCGTACCAAACCGAGTGAGCTATATGGAGTTTGTTGCCAGAAGCAATAACCCCCCAGGAGTGAAAGGTTATTGCGTCGATGTCTTTGAAGCAGCATTAAACCTGCTGCCATATCCTGTCCCACGACAATATATACTATATGGAGATGGTCATAGAAATCCGAGCTACAATGCACTTACAGAAGCAGTCGCACAAAATGTGGGTTTGTAAATCTTACGAGGGAACTTGGATGAAGTATTTATTTCTTTGTTATATGGTTTTCCTATAAAAGGATGATAAGAGTATGATTTTTTAATAGAAATGTATGACTTTTAGTATTTTTTTTATACGGTAATAATTTTCTAATTGATTGCTTGGTTCAAAATCTAGTAGTTATGTTTACCAAAAAAAAATCTAGTAGTTATGTTTATCTTTTATTTTTCAGAGTTATGATGCAGTTGTTGGAGATATTACAATTGTCACAAACAGGACAAGGATTGTGGATTTTACTCAACCTTTCATGGAATCAGGATTGGTTGTGGTTGTTCCTGTTAATGCTGTGAAGTCAAGCCCTTGGTCATTTCTCAAGCCATTCAATGCAGAAATGTGGTGTGTCACCGGTGCCTTCTTTCTCTTTGTGGGAGTTGTGGTATGGATTCTTGAGCACCGGCTAAATCATGAGTTCCGTGGTTCTAAGAGGAAACAACTCATGACCATTTTTTGGTTAGTATGTTCAATCTATGAATAGCCTTTTCATCTGAGTCTGCCTATTCCAAAGGAGTCAATGACATTGCTTATCCTGGTATTGCGTATCACTGCATATCCATTTTCTTGCATTGTAGATTGCTAGCCGGAACTGAGGTGAATTGATGACATATACTGGGAACAACTTTAGTGTTATTTCAAATGTTTGAGCTGGATGCCTTATTTTGAGTTTCTGTTTTGCAGGTTTAGCTTCTCAACAATGTTTTTCTCACATAGTATGTATCTTGGACCTTCTTTTTTATTCTGTCTGTTGGGTACTTGGTACAAACTCTGACATGTTTGCTGTATTGGCCTGATGATGCAGGGGAGAACACTGTGAGCAGTTTGGGGAGGTTGGTGTTGCTGATATGGCTTTTTGTGGTGTTAATCATCAATTCAAGCTACACTGCTAGCTTGACATCGATCCTCACAGTACAGCAACTATCATCTCAAATTGAAGGAATCGACAGCTTGGTTTCAAGTACTCATCCTATTGGAGTTCAAGATGGGTCATTTGCAAGGAAGTATCTGATGAATGACCTGAATGTAGCTGAATCTAGGATAGTGACTTTGAAAAGCCAGCAAGATTATGTTGATGCCCTTGAACGTGGACCGCAGGGTGGAGGGGTAGCGGCAATTGTTGACGAGCTTCCTTATATTGAGATATTAATGTCTAACAGTAACTGTAAATTCAGAACTGTAGGCCAGGAGTTCACTAAAAGTGGATGGGGATTTGTAAGTATCTTCATCTTCAAATTTGTGATGGTTGAGATTCCTAAACATTTTAACAATTAGTATTGTTTGATGGGGGACTTGCTATTAGGTAATAACCAAAAAGTTACGTAACATGTAATGACAAATTCTAGTGTAGAAAATGATAACAAGTTCTTGCTGTTCACTTTTCATTAAGACTTTTTGGTGATTACAAGGATCTTATAGCAATTCTGCTGGTTCTTATGCTTAGAATGCACTAAATAGTTGGAACTTCTTCAAGGGGAAAAAGTACTTAAAGACAGTTACTTGCATTTTCTGGTAAAACAATAAAGATGGAAAAATACTAGGAACCATTCTGAACACGTTTGGATAAGGTTTTTCATGGTTTGTGTTTGATGATAGGCATTCCAAAGGGACTCTCCCCTTGCTGTGGACCTGTCAACCGCCATTCTTCAGCTCTCGGAGAATGGTGACTTGCAGAAGATCCATGACAAATGGCTCTCAACTTCTTCATGTTCTGCACAAGTCAGTGACGTTGACTCAAACCAACTCTCTCTCAGCAGCTTCTGGGGCCTCTTTCTCATATGTGGGATTGCATGCGTCCTTGCTCTAGCTGTATTCTTCATCAGGGTGTTCTGTCAATATATGAAGTTTGTCCCAGACAGTGAGGAGGAAGCTGAAGAGCATATTGAGCCTGCCAGTGCTAGAAGGTCAATCAGATCATCCGCTAGCTTCAAGGACTTGATTGGTTTTGTAGATAGAAAGGAAGCCGAAATAAAGGAGGTATTGAGGGACAAGAGTAAGAAACGACGTCGCAGCCGGAGCTTAGACAGGCGCTCCAATTATTCAAACAGCTAAGGGCCCGTTTGGTATGATGGAATTTGCCTACATGGAAATGGAAATGGAATTGATTTCCATCTTCATGTCTGTTTGGTTTGATGGAATTGCACATGGATTTGATTTCCACATGGAAATCAATTCCATCAAAAAGGCTGATTTGAATTCCATCTAACCACCCATGGAATTGGCAAAAATTCCATGGAATCCCAGTTTTGACCCTTCCTCCTCGACCTTCGACGATCTACATCGCGGCTCCAGCAAC